>JALBCR010002742.1:267500-498405 GCA_030710515.1 Abscondita cerata
CTTATCAAAAAATCAAAATCACAGCAAAAATTCTCAATAACTTTGTGACGTATTTTTTCAGGTCGTTATATGGTCCACTTTAAGAAATAATATAATCAACGTTTCAATAACTTAATGCTTTTCCCGATTATTGCCTTTTGTCACCAAGTATCGATTTTAACATAATGTTCATTTCAACATTATTTACGTTTCCCTCTAGCTACCTTAATGATAACATTCCATAATATTCTACCAATAGCCTGAGGGGAAATTCCTTTTCTGGTAACAATTATGATTTGAACTCGACATTTGCAACTTTAAAACGTATAGAAATAACCAGAACAAAACAATTGGTGTATTGTTGGTTGTTTTAAAGCGGGTCATTTAATATGTCACTGTTTGTACAATGTGGTAGAGTTTACAGGAGCAAGACGTACAGTTGGAGAGACCATATTGCAAGCATACTAAAGTTGGCTGAGTAAATTCGAAAATAAACCTCCATATCTCAAGAGACTTGAAGAACTACATAAACAAGAAAAAGAAATTATTTAATAAAATTAAATAGTGTTATTGTGTACAGATATTATTATTTAAACTTAAAGTTTGTAGTTATGTAGTAATATTTTTGTTTTAGACAGTTTTGACGCTAATGTTAGGTGCAAGCTTTTGTAAGTTAACCTGTCGTATCGCCATTGGTTCGCTTAATAAAAATTTCAAACAATACATTTTTTCTCTTAAATCAAACCTGATTTAAACTAATATTCAAAAATTCATAAAAAATTATTTTTGTAAGTTCAATGTCAAAAGGATACTTTGTAATATCATCATAAATTTTGTCATGGATTAATGACTGTATCTACCCGCAGTGCAAGATGCAATCTATTACTGCTAATTGGTAAAAAATGCTTTTCTTTGTGTCCGGCCCATTATTTCACTAACAAGAATACCCATCTTTTTATTTATATCTTTGGTGGCAGTTCTGGAGGTATTTTGGACATTTTTGCCAGTTTTTGTGTTTACATTCGTTCGTTTGTTCCATTGCTAGCTCTTGTTCTTTATTTATTTTACTAGATTTGTTTTATTTAGTGTTACTTCTGGTATTATTATTACTTTTCTATTTTTTTTTTTTTTTTTTACTTTTTTCACTTCTTTTTTTCTTTTAAATTAAACAAATTTAAACAATTTTAATTTAAATAATTTTTCAAAAATTTAAATCTATTTCCAAATTATATAATCTTACTTTACCTTTTTCTTTTTACTAAAAAAAAAAAAATTTTCTCCAATCAATTTCAGATATTGAATTATCGTTCATGTTACTATTATATCCAACCAAAAATAAAGCAATTTTGAACTTGTGGGAATAACTCATTAGATTAAACACTTTCTGATAGGTAACTTGCTAACTATAAAGCATTCATCGCATGTTTTTGATAGTCGAAAGTGGAAAAGCTGTTTCAATTCTGCAACTTGCATATGTTTATCGCCATAACACAATACATTGATGTTTTAATTATAAAATCCCAACGTCGATTGAGCCTTCAAGAGGAGCATTCCCTGTTCTATCTTGTTGGCGAAGTTTCAATCGCAGAGTGCGACCTTTATCAAAGCATAAAATTCTTCAGATGCACTCTGCGAAGTAGAACAACGGTTGTCAATGACTTTCAACCTCCGAACGCTCCTCTTGTTGACCTAAAATATTGGAGTTGTATAATTAAAATAATAATAAATGGGTTCAATTTTTGATTGATGTTTTGGTGTCTCATTGAATAACTGTTCAAAATTTACAAGTTTAATAACCTGTTTTTATATTGCGATAATTCACTTAGTTTTATTGTCTGTGTTTATCTCATTTATTACTTTTGTTATTGGCAATAGAACGTTTTCGTAAAGTCTACAATGTTATATAGGCAGGTTTGCGTTCCTCTTCTTTTAAATAAGATCAGAGTGGTTTCACAAAACACAATCACATACATGTGAATACTAAGGTGGGTAAGGGTTGGCATGTTTAGGTTTTAGTGGTTTTCCTAAACCTCGAAGTAAACGCTTTGCCAAGACGAACCAATCCACAATTGCACACGGTTTCGTCACCACACTATACAGGTTTATACTGATCTTCTAGGGCATCATACATAACACTTAATCACAATACAATATTTAAATTGTACCATAATACGATTAAATAAACAAGAGTGGTTTTAGTTTGAGGGTTTATTCCTTGTTATTTAATAAATGAAATCTCCTGTCTTAATTGCATTTCAGCATGCTTGTTCCACCATATGATGGACCTTCTTATAGGAGTAACTTTTTTAATTTTAGAATGGACTATTAAAACTCCATGTACTAGTTTTTTGCCTTGAGAAATGTCAAACGTCTTCTGACCGAAACGTTGGCACGAACTAGTACATGGAGTTTTAATAGTCCATTCTAAAATAAAAAAAAGTTACTCCTATAAGAAGGTCCATCATATGGTGGAACAAGCATACTTGTTATTTAAGAGAACAATAATCTTTCACTGCTAGGTACTACACTTTTTAACCTTGGGGCATTTTCTCTAAAACTCGCTACAACGTCTCTGCTTTCTATCATGATTGTACAGTTTATTAAGCTCCTCTAATCTGGAGCGTTTTTTCACAAAGTTATAGATGGTTTTGCCAAGACGCATAAGCTACCTCTTTAAACTTTATTGATTTTTTCTCCTGGTATGCAAATGAAGTTTATGTAATTACGCCATTCGTTGTTTGTAAGAATAGTGATAAGGTCTCTTCAAAAAAGGAAGTTAAGCTTACGTTCTGTTGCCTATATTGTTTTTTTCGGAGGAGACATTTTTTCAGTCAGTCTTCTTTGTTGCATTCTGCTTTTATAATACTTTCAATTGTTTTCTTTTTTGGATCGATTCCATTACTTTTCGTTTCCACCAAGTAACCTTTTCTTCTTTGACCTGTTATCCTTACATGATTCAAAGTTTGTGACCTTATTTCAGATCTTGCTTTGATTTACATTTTCTAGTCTTATGGTAAGGCATATCGATAACTCTTCACATTTGTACTTTGAAAGTTTCTGAAAACTTCTTTGTTACATTTTTCTAGATGCAAAGCAGATTATTTTACGATCTGCAAATGAGTTGCAGCCAAACAAATTGTTGTACTTTTAGCAATACTCTACAAGTGTATTAATTTTGCTCGTAGGTATGTTTAGTTTTACCATATCTCTACGAGACCAGCGGGTGTGCTTATGACGATCGCTTCTTTCGGCTTGTCATCTTGAACACATATTACTTTGACGTGTTCCTCCATTAATCCGGAGCTTGTATTAGCTCTAAAATAGTGTCGGCTCCGTCAAAACCTTCTGCTAATTTTAGCTGAAGGTTTATTTGAAAATATTTTAGCGCAAAGATAAGCATGCTGAGGTAGAGAAACACCAACTTCGGATTATTCCTTTCTATCGTCATACTTTCATAAAAACAATTATTAGAAAATTTAAATGAATGCTCATTTTCTCTTAGTTTATTGAAATATGTATGCCGTTATTTGTGTTTCCATTTGCTTTATTGAAGTTAATTGACAACAATTTTTGCTTTTGGCACTATGTTTGATTTTATCTATATGGGATCAATATGTGTATTTAATTTTTACCCGGATATCTTATTAAAACTTAGCAGACTCATATCCGACGGAAAAGTCCGTTTTTTACGGTTGTAATTAGGTATGCTGTTTTGTTTATCAATATTACTACTTGTTATTATATAAACACACAAAGAAATTGCTTTCTCTTAAATTTAAGATTAACGGAAATAACACACCTTCAAAAAGAAAATTTTTCATTGCAATTTAAAAATAACAAATTAGTGCTATTTTATTTAATATTATTATTAAAAATTCAATAATTTTGCTGTTATTGTGCCTAAATAATAAAAAGTTTTTCTTATAATTGTGGTTTTTTTAATGTTACCAGTTTTGTATTATACTGTACTTTTATTGTAGCAATAACCATTTACAATTTACTTATTAAACTCAAAAACACATTTGGTAATATTTTCAAATGTTAGTTGCAGAAAAGGTGTCATCCACCATATAACACAATTCTTAAGGAGTTGATTATCGCCTTCTCTCTTTTTAATAGAAATTTATATTAAGATCATATTACAAAAATCGATTTATATACTAACAATAGCGATGTAAATGTTTTTCGGTCAAGATCGTTCACTTTATCAAGAAACTGTTGCAATATAAATTTTACATCAACTTTTAGTAGTGCATTAATAAAGTGCAGCATAAATTTTAAAATTTATATTTTTTGCAATAGGTTGGAATTATAAACCTCGTGAAAAAACACTTTCTAAATATTTTATTGTTTGATGTAGGTGCTTCAATTTACATTTAAAATTAAGGCCATTCAATAGTTTTCATTCAAAACTGTGCAAATGTAATTTTTTGTTAATCATAACTAGTTTAGTGTTTAACTGGTTTTCGGGTTAATATAAACGCAAAGTAATATTTAACTTTAATTGTTTTAGGTATAGAAAAAATTGACAAATCCTTGACAAAACAACATTTGAAAATATTATTGGTGAAATTTTGTGATATAACGAATTTTTGTTAGTCCTTTCGTAAAACACTGTTGATTCTCAAAATTTTTCTGTTTAATGAGGTTAAATGTATACTGATAAACTAATTAAATGTCACTCGCGAAGTGTATTAAGTATTAGTACGTTATAAAACTCGTTGTTTGTTATGCATAAAAATTAAATTAGTTTAAAAAACTGTAATTAATGGGAATGATGTACTATGTATGTAAAACCGGTGCTCATGGAAATACCGAATCTGATTCTAAGTTACGTAACAATTAAGGAAATAATTTGATGATATTTTTTTAACGATTTTATTATTCGAATTGGACTAAATCAAATCAAAGAAGTTCAAGACTTCCTTTCTAGTATGAAAGTGTACGTCGCCACACTCTTAGATTTTAATTATTGGATGTCATTAAGTTCATTGTATTTACGTAATGAATCGTTAAAAAGTTGATCAATTTCTAATAAACGTTAAGATTTCAAATTCATATAAAAAAATTAATTACTAAAAGGAGACACGTATGCGGTATTGCACTACATGCAAAACAATACCACATTGGAATTTTATTGTTCTTCCTCATTGGCACGCGACACAGTCAAGGAAGGAAGTTCAAAGTCACATTTAAAATCATAGAACTTTCTCCAAAATAATAATAAATTCAAAAAGACTTACGTTTTAAATCGGCTCCTTGGGGAGGACACGGTCCTCTATTCAATAAACAATTTGCGTAATAATTCACTAATCTTTTGTTGTTTAAAACATTTTCCACATCCAAGGAATCATATTTTGATTGATAATATCCGCCTGGAGGATCTGCTGCAAAAATTGTAATCGACGATATCACTACTAATAACTGGATTCGAATCATTATCGATTGATTGAAAGAAATTGTGCCGTCAATGTACGTTTAACAGCAAATACTACAAGAAACTGCGCGATGATATTACTATATCAGTAGTAGAAGGCCACCTTCTTGTTCTTCATAGGTGGAGACTTGCAACTGCACCTCAACACACATGTACTGCATCAGTCTGTATGGGAAGTTGGAGTAGGGTGTCTATTAATTGATTTTTCTCACAACAATTATCACTTTACAAAAGAATTCATTATTGTAATTATTTAGTTTATGCATATTATAGAACGTGAAAGTAAATGCGACATTGGCTGGAAATTCTTGAGGTAAAACAACACAGCCGACGAACGTTATCGATACGTAACTAATTTATTACGCACTGAATTTTTATGGAAAAAATAAATACGTAATACGTTTATCACTGTGATTACGTGTCTGATGTTGTTTATAAACATGATTGAAATTAATTTATTATTGAATCAATTTACAAACATTAACGATACGTATAGCAAAACTACACATAAAATGATTTTTGTGTTATGAACCTATGTAATTATAATTAAATTAATAGTTTAATCCAAAAAATAATGATTTTTACGTCTGAAGACATAAATTTTTCCGATGGCGCCATAGGTATTTTCTAAAAAAAATATTTTTGGTCAATTAAAATTATTTAATTTGATTTGAAATATTATCAGTCGAACTAACATTTAAAAACGTAATAAGTTGCAAAATTACAATTTTAAATATAATTTTACTCAACAGGTTAGTAAATAATTTATCAGGTACATTTCTACAATAAATTGAAGAATAGCTTTCTATAAATGTTTTTGAACGTGAACAGTTTTGTTTTTGTATTGCTACATAGACAAAAAATAATAAAACTCTACAATGCACTGTAATTAAAGATTTTTGTATAATAGTGTACAGTCAAATAATTGTCTGGAAATTCGTTTGAAACATAAAATTGTTAATTTAAATACTTAATTTTGTCGAAATATCTTAATTATGTGTTCGTCAATGAAAAAAAAAATAATGGGAATTATCTACCACACGGTGTAATTTTTGTCTGTGTTAATTACTCTTACCTGTGGCCATTCCATCCATTTTAATTGTAAAACAAGAATAATTGATTTAATTAAAGAGATTTTCTTAAATGAAAAGAAAATGATGTGGTTCATCGCCGCATTTGCATTTGTTGATAGATCAATAATCTATGCATATTGAATAATATAAATATTTGTTAAGAGTAATTTATGATAATTATATTTTAATAGTTATTAATGAAGCTTAAAACATATTTGATCTTTTATTACAGAATTATTGTTTGGAAAAAGATTCTACATACAGGGTGAGTTTTTTCCGATGTTTAGCACAGGGATCTCGGGAACTAGTAAAGATAGAGGGGCGGTTAAATGGGAAAAGAATTGTAGTTTTTTTAGCTTAATAAAATGTGCTTTTCGTTCTTTCGAAAAAATACACGGCTAACTAAATATTTCGAAAAATAAGATTTTTGGTAAATTTGTTTGGAGCCTGTTGTTTTGTTATTATTGCCTTTACAAATTTTTTGTAGTAAATACTAAAGTCTAGTCAAAATTTTTATTTAACGTATACTTCTATTTTTTCTAATGGAAACTATAGTCGGCTATGACTTCATAGTAAAGGTGCATTTTCAACGATTATATGCTATATGTCATATTTATTTTTATAAATAAATCACCTATGGTTAATTTTTTTTCAAACCTTCTTGAATAGCGTGCAATTGAAACAATTACTAAGATACGCGTCAATTTGAATAATGAAATGGAAGTTAGATAGGTATTACCTTTTTTAAATTTTAAATTTACAAGCTCAATTAGTTTGTGGGGAGTTGTTTATTCTGTTCAAGATAAAACTATGTTTCAAAAACATACAAAGAATAACAACATTCTTAAAGATGTTTGATTTTGTAGGATGGGTCATCAATCTATAACCATAAACTTTTGTTTGCCGACGTTTCGACCGGAAAAGTCAGATCTTTATTCAGGCATTTAAAGGTACTTAATGGTCAACTGGATGACAGCTCTTATCAGCAAATCCAGTAAGCATCTATATTAATACTAAATTTAAATAAAATACAATTAATAAATTAACGTCATAATGATAAAAGTACAAAGGTTCTATTCGGAAGAACTAACATGTAATGAAGTCCTAAAAGCCGAATCTTAAAGAAGGCCCAATTATTTATTAGGAGTCACAATTAAATTCTTGTGGTTTCTTTAATAGAGTTAATGTTAATATCCGTGACCAACAACAAGCAAACAAAAAACTGTAAAATAAAATTTAAAAAAAAAAAAAAAACTTAGGATCTAAATAAAATATAAAGAAGTATGTTTTCAAAAGATCTACCGTTTTAGTTAATGCACATAGTACACCGTTTTAAAACAGAATTTGTAACTTTTCGAACGGAACGTGCATCAATATTACCGAAAGTTTCTAGAACAGCTTTCCTAAGATCATCTTCTATGGCGTTCCCCATAAATCGAGGTGGCCAAGCAACGGCCGCGTTTCGTCCTATCCATGAGTTAGGGAATGTTTGATTCAAATGATTTCGCACCGTTACCTGATTGTGTGGTGGTGCCCCATCGTGCTGAAACCATTAGAGCATATTACGTGTGTGCAAGGGTAATTTGTCAAACATGTTATCAAAATCGTTTTGTAAAAAATGAAGGTAACGGTCACCCGTCAGTGTACCATTAAAAATGTGCGGACTAATAATAATTCTTGAACCAATGACACCGCACCAAACATTAAATCCAAATATTACTTGGAGTCTTCTCTGTTAAACGTGATGCGGATTTTCTTGCATCCATAAATGCCGATTATGATTGTTAAACATGCCGCGGTTGGTAAATTGCGTTTCATCCGTCCACAAAACTTTAAATTTAAATAAAATGTGTGTCTTGCGACATCTCGTGTTAACATGGACACGTGTAAATATCGTTGGCATTTACTTAGTTTAAATTTAAACTGTGAGGTGAGTCAGCTCCATACATATTCAAAGTAAACCAACTGTCTATTTAATTTAAATTAAAAAAAAAAAAATAAATTAAAAATTATTTATATTTGTATAAATTTGGTGTTATCTCAGCTACCAATACCACAATTTCATTCATTGTTTTGTTGGTTCCTCCATATTAGTAAACCAGGTACAATACTCAATGCGTTTATTGAAATCACCTGGATGTAATGTTTGGGAAACTGGTAATTTATATGGGTGATACTTATTTTTTAGTATTCGTACAACTTACGTTGTGACATGCTGGCTTCAGCTTCAATTTTTCGAGTTGAATTTGATGGATTTTGCAGTACAATGTAGTACATTATGTCTGCCTTTTCATTAATACTCCTTGTAATGTTTTTTGATCTACAAAAGTCTTTTAGTTATAGGTAGGTAGAGAAAGCTGCAGACGGTCAAAATAGAGTTCGAAATCGCAGTTGTAGAGGTATTTTATGACACAAATATAGCCTCCATCATATTACGTTTTTCTTCATTAGAATTTATATTGATGGTTAAATAGAAACTATAATGTTTTCACTCTCTAAATTCACGTTAGTCGCATCTTTATTATGAAGTCATAGCCGACTATGGTTTCTATTAGAAAAAACAGAAGTTTGTGTCATAACTCAAAAATTATACGTTAAATAAAATTTTCGACTAAACTTTATTATTTATCACAAAAATACCTAAAACTTTTTTTTCTATACATTTTTTGTAAAGTCAATAATAACAAAGCAACATACACCAAACGAATTTATCAAAAAACTTATTTTTCGAAATATCTAGTTAGCCGTGCATTTTTTTAAAGATCGAATGACACATTTTAGTGATCTTGTAAAAATACAATTCTTTCCCCATTTAACTGTTTCTCTATCTTTATTAGTTTCCGAGATCCCTGTGCTAAACATCGAAAAAAACTCACCCTGTATTTTAATATTCATTGTAAGTATTAACAATAACATTGTAACTATTAAAGTGAAACTTCAGAAAAGTTCTTAGCCGAACTTAGAGCGGCAGTTCTTACGAAGCGACGTTAATTTCTAGGTTAACGTTATCACATTTTTTTTACAAGTTATCAGTTAGATGTAGACTTCGTTAAAAAGAATGTATAGAAAGTAGACCACAATAAATAAAATCTAATTATTAACAAGTTGGAATTGATAGGCTCAAACAAACACCGCTTTTAAATAATTTGATTGTACATTTTGGACTGTTTTGAATAAGGGTATGTTTTCTTTTACGTTCTTCAGTTGAGAATATTTCCCCAAAAGCTCTTATAACCATCCATACTTCTGATCAGATCATCGATCCGTTGTTGAGGCAGTTTGTCTTATTCCTCAATCAACGAAATCTGTATTTTAAACAACAGGAATTCGTGCTCTAAACATGTTCCACGCGTGCTCGATTAATTTCATATCGGAGGATCAAGCTGGTCAATTCATTGTTGTTATACCCACTTCATTTAAATAGTTACTTACACGGTGGGCGACGTCTGTCTCTGATACATGGGGCAAAAGTACCACATGGTCGTGGAAACTCCACGCTCTACTATCAACCACCACTAAATCTGTTTGTGCCCCAAACAAATGCCGCCCTATACTATAATTGATCATCCACCAAAGATACAGTATAGTAGCAAAATGGTAAATTTTGGTTTTTTTGCGCTAATATCTACAATCTTTCTATACCGTCGATTGAAATTTACCACAGAAACTGTTCTCGTCTGTGAAGAGAACTTGCCCCACTGGTTATCAATTTTGATGTTCTTAAGCTACACGATAGTGTCGATGAAGTATTCGGGTTTTTATTGGCACCTATGACTTGACAAGTCTTCTCCGTACTGTGCACTCACTTATTCTGGCTCCAGGAACAACTTGTAATGTTTCTGTTTTGAACTACTGTTTGACGTCGGTTTCTTAGTGTTTGGAACAGCAGTTCTGCCTGACCGTTTTCTGCCTTGGCCCCTTCTTACAACATACTCTATGGTTTGTCTCCAACGATTTACACTACGATGAATGGTTGACTAAGATTTACCAAACATCTTAGCAACTTATCCGTTTGTTCGACCATGTTCTATCATTGCTACGGCTCCGGCCATATCATTCGGTATTAAATCGCCTATTATTAGCCGGTCAAACAAAACTGACTATAAAAAGTCAAAAGAAAAACGAATTGCTAGAAACCAGATAAAATTAAACGGATTAATTGCAAAGAATATGTATTTAACAATTCAAACACAACAACAGCATGTCAAGAAATAAATTACATATAAAATGTATTCCTTTAAATTTATCGGCGTGGGTATGATTCTTCCTGAAATTTCTGTTTTCTATTGTTTTTTGTTTTTTTTTGTTTGATGTTTTTAGGATGGTTTTATCGGTAGTGATGCAATGCTTTATATTATTAAAAATATCTGTTCGTTATTTACGGTGTATTTATAGAGTATAACGTTACTCATCTCCAAATTTCTTGGGGATAATGTTGTAGTTAAATTCTGATAAAAATTGTGCGCATATCTCACTAATCGTGTTGTATAGCTTAATACCTAGCTTTCAGCGTTGTTTACTGTTTTGTGCGGTAAAACTACCTCTAGCACGACTAGACTAACGCGTTGAGCCTAACCTTTGTATTTTCTTTTAAATTTGATTCAAAGTTTGTACATCAACTATTAAAAAAATACTTCGCTTTTTCACTCTTGTTAGAGTTGTTACAGTTTGTTGCCGGAGCAATAATAGAGCAAATATTTATAAGACTTACCCATAGTTCACTTCGTAGAAAGAGCCCTGAAAAATAGTTAAAGGGGATGAAGTTAAAGGGCTCACTCACTAAACTGCGCGCCACCCACCAAATTGTAGTAATTAGTCTCTAGCAACAAAACTGTTAACTCGAGAAACATATAACTTATAGAACTTCCCTTTTTAAAATACACATAAAAACAAAATCATGGACAAAACAAAATATTTATAGAAGAGAACACCTAAATTTTGAAGGGGACACAGAAAAAATGGGGATTGTCAAAATTTATAAGCTCTGTTGATAAGAGGGGCACTGGTGCCGGCATCAAAAAGGTCATCTCCGATAATCGAAATTTACACAGCATCAGAAAAGTACCAAAAACGAGTCAGAAAAATTTGTAAAGGCATTAATTTGCCTCCGTGGTGATAGTTCTAGAAATTAACCATTCTTTGTTTTCTTAATTTGGAAGCTCCATAACTCATAATCGGGATGATAGTGCTATCAAATGGTATCTCAATTGCCCTTAAAATTTTTTTTTTTTTATTTTTTTTATATTTTATTTTATTTATTTTATTTTTATTTTTTTTTTTATTTTTTTTTTTATATTTATTTTTTAAATAAAAAAAAAAAAAAAAAAAAAAATTAATTAAAATAAAAAAAAAAAAAAATTTTTTTTATTATTATTATTTTAAATTAAAATAAAAAAAAAAAAAAATTTATTAAAATTTTATAAAATTATTATAAATAAATTTTTTTTTATTTATTTTTTTTTTTTTATTATTTAATTTTTTATTTATTATTTTATTTTTTTGTTTATTTTTAATTTTTTTTATTTTTTTTTTTTTTTTTTTTTGTTTTTTTTGTGTTGTGTTTTGTTTTTTTTGTTTTTTTTGTTTTTTGTTTTTTTTTTGTTTTGTTTTTTTTTTTGTTTTTGTGTTTTGGTGGGTTAATTTTGTTGATAGAGAAGTAAGGACGGCAATAGATAAACATCTGACAATTAGACAACACTCAGATACTTATTGAAGACTAAATACACTAAATTTACAACTAAGCTACGGGTTAATCGTAAACATTAGATGCTATCAAAGATGCCCCAAAAAATTAGGTACGTTGTAGAAGAAAGGTAATCACGTTTGCAGATCGATGAATAACAATGGAAGTATACTTATTCAAACCACCAACGGTTGCACGTCATTAAAAAGTTACTACTTGTCATGTATATCATATGACATTTTCAGAAAATAATTTAGGTTATAAATTGTAAAATGGAACGTAAATTTAAAGAGTGTGGTTATGCAAAATCTGTAATGCGACGTTAATTAAAAGCTTACTGTCTGAATACTTCGATTCTTGCTCAAAGTATTGACAATCAAAATCGTAGACTCAGATTGTTTCAAAAACTGGTTTAACATTTACTGCGATATAAAGTTGACAGCACAAATTCAAAATGTAAACAAACCAACGTTGTAAATATTTGACGGTTAACTCAGACATGCGTTACAAATGCATAAATAAGCATCGTTATTAATCAAACAAAGAGATCCGAATTTTTGTTTATTAACCTTAATTTTGCAATATGTCACTTATTTCAAATTTCAAAAAGCTGACGTTTTAGTTGAAGCGGTGAGTTAAAAAAAATAAATCCGTAAAATGTCATAATTCGATTCTATTTTTAATACTTTGCCCCCTCAAGTCCCAATTCGATTAAAAAAAAAAAGAAATTGTTGGGATTATGGGTACACAACGTAAACCAACGTAAAATTCAGAATTCATTTTCTGGAAAATTGGAAAATTGTTATTTTTTTCATTTTCCTTTTAACTTTTCACCGCTTAAACCAAAACGTCAGCTTATTGAAATTCGATGATATTTCATCGAGAAAAAGCAATTTACAAAAAAGCTGATGATACAATTGCCAATGCACATTGCAATGAGAATTGTATAGGCCTGTACCTTTGGTCTGGATAAAAACGTCAGTTCTTTTGGCTTTGGTAACTGAACCATACCTTAGAAACCTGTCTGCAAAAAAGCTGACGTACAATTTGGAAAAATATATTGCATTCAATATTGTATAGGCCCAAATCTAACGGTGAACTTTTTTGAGCATCATGTCGTGGATCTGCACGTTTCATAGCATTCTACACCTAAGATCTAAAAAACTGACATACAAGTTTCCCGACACATTATATCACGGGCCCACGGACTATCATGTCTTTCTCGCAAAATACCAACTACTTTAGCATATTTTGTTTTGCTTAAATGGAAACTTTATCAAGTTTTCTAGTAAAGAGAAAATCATAATATTTTTACAACAAATAATGACGTGCAACCGTTGGTTGTTCGAATGGGGTATAACTTGTATTACAAAATTTGTCTACATATGATATTTTTGAAATTGTTCTAAAAAGCAATTATACTGTATTTATCTGAAATAAATTATAAAAACGTTGATCTTTTGGCAAGGATTGTAGCCGAAAATTTCACATTTGTTAAAATATAGTCTTTAACTAGGATATTAAAACTTTTGATTTAAAACCGTCGCATTACTGCCCATTGTATTATGAGGTGTAGAGTAATAATAGTCGATTAAACGATATAATTCATCAATTGCAATTTTTCAATATACTATATTTGATTAATATAAATGTCAAAAGCGCAACAAATCAGAATAAAATTTATGTCTTAATTTTTCTATTTGATCTATTGATCTATTTTTAAAATTTAATAGTCACATTGAATTTTTTATATTTTTGTCAATCTCCTGCAATATTTTTTTATAAATGTAATTAAAAGTACCTATCATTAAATTGTAGAATGTTTATCTGTCGCGGTGCTTATGTATCTAGGTGATCAACCGTCGACGTGTTTAAATGTCGGTGTGATTAAATGAAGTGTCGTATAACCGAGACCTTTATTATCAGTGTAGAATAAAAAACACATAACTTTTAATGGGATAGATATTTAAATCACTCATTATAATAATAGGCATAATGGTAAACAATTTCAAAATATTTACTTTTGCCACAATATTCCGCGTGAAATGCCTTGAAGCTCGGGCAAGTTAATGAGTTTTTATTTTAAAGTATATATTAATGGCTCACAAAGAAAGACATATCAAAATAGCTTTCACTTGCACATTTAGGATTGTCGGAAAAGCCAAAAAATCCGCGTAAGTTGTAGTATCGGAAAACCATCGTAGCTCAATTGTAATAATTTTAGGTAGACGAAAAATACTTCTATTTAAAAAGTACGATATTACCCTAAATTTGTCCTTGTTTGTAAATTCCAATCTTTTAGCATAAAGTGATTTTTAAAAATTGAATTTATAATTTATTATTTTCATTAATAATTATTTGCCTAGCCCAGTAACAAAAAAATAAGAACTATATATTCGACAGTTAAAATTATTTGCTACAATCTATAATTAAAGTTCATAAGAATATTAATGTCTCGTAATTGGAAGTGATTTCAATGTCGTTACTCTAACTATCCAGAATATATTAGAAATCACAAATCATAGGTTTCAGAGTTTAAACAAAGGTTTCTTCATTGTTTATATGTTCAAAAATTTATTTTTAATGATTGTGTTTCGTAGTGATTAAAGTTTTTAACGTACTTTATAATGTATACTGATGCAGGTACTCAGATTACTCTTTCAAAGTCATTTTTGAGTAAAAGCATACCTTTCAGATTGTCAAAATACTATGGTATCCGTACTTAAAGTCAAAAATCGAAGTTTTGCTTCACCGCAACGACTTGATAGCAAGAAAAACAAAAGGTTTTGGAATTTGTAAGTTAATTCTGTGTAAAAATAAAGTTTTTATGCAACGTTTAAAACATGAGCTGCAGGCGAGGAATGTATACAAGTCCTACGTATCCTAAGTATCTACGTTAAAACTAAAAGTTGCAATGAAAAGCAAGTACTATAACGAACAAATTGATACGGTTTCACTCTTTTTTATTTTGAATTTTTATGTTGGTAGCCAGACGTATTTGTAAACAAAAATTGTTTAATAATTAAAGTGTGATTTAATTTAATTGTACTTTTACACACGATTTAATTAAAGTAGCCCTTCACGCACACTTATATATTAATCAATTTGCGGATTATAGGTTAGGCTTATATAATAGTTAATTAATGCTTGTCCTTGTTCTAAAAAAAAGAATTTTGTAGAAGTGCGTGCATGCTAATAAGAAACGTATGTATAGTAAAACAATAAAAAACTTAGCGAGAAACAACATTAGATGTATTAAAATCAAGTTGTTGATAAACTATGCAAAACATTTTTTTAAATAATTAAAAAAAATACACATTGTTTATTACCGAGAAGTTTTTAGAGTATTTGCATATAATAGAAACATAACATAAGCTTAGTTACTTTTGATGTTATTTGTATTCACTAATATGTATGTATATTTAGTTTTCTAAGTAGGTACGTAAATTTACATACAATGAAAAACAAATAGTTCGAATAAAATTTAAAATTGCTCATTAAAATAAACAATTTGTTATTTTTACTTAATCACATATGAAAACGTACAACAAAAGAATCTAGGTTTTTAATTGATTATATTTAAATGGTTGCGTTTATATGTTATTATTTGAATATTTTGTGATTATGGTATTATTTTTTTTTATTTTGTAGGAAAAAGACTTGAAGTCGTTCAATACAAATTAAGTTTTTACGAATTAAAAATCACCAATACCATATAAGATGGATTCAAATATTTTTCAAAAATTATATTTTATTGTTTGATCCCTTTTTTATTAAATTATATAAACTTTTATAAAACTAATAATTAACTATTTTACAATTAATGTTTTAATGAAACTTTGGTTTTATTAATTGTTAATTATGAAATTAAACCATACAGCCGAGTTAATGGGGTCCAATGTATCACATATAAGACAGATAAAGATGGATCAAAGGAATGGAACACTAAACTGCAGCTTTACTCGAACACGTGTTTCAATAGCTAAGCTATCATCATCAGCGATATCGATTAGCAGTATCGGTCAATTTTTGTCCGAGTAAATTTTTTTGGTGCAGTTTTTGGTGTTTTCTGTTTGTTAGATAAAGAGTGAAAAATAATATGGTTATAAAAAATCTTATTAAATAATAATAAAGATTAATAAATGTTGCAAAAGTATCCACCAGAGAACTGTCAGCTGTATAAATATTTTAAATATATTTCTAAACTTGCAAATACATTAATATATAAAATTTAACTGATGGTGTTGAATTTGTATAGTGTAACTTTTAAAGTGACTAATGATAAACGACGTAAAAATAATTAATAAAATATTTTATCCGCAACTTCCTGTGTCGGTGAATGTTTTTGGATCTATCCATCAATAATAATAATAATCCGTGTGTGACAAAACAATAAATCTAGGTAGACACAAAATAATTAATTTAAACAGTAGTAGGTTTTTTATATTAAAATTGTGAATTAACTTCAATGTATTATCTATCATTATTAGGTAATATTGTATAATTTATTATAATTATTCCTCAGTATAATTAATGATTAGATGATAAATTGGAATTAAGAATCATGCGTTAAATCTGATAAAATTTAAAGAAATCTCTTTGTTAATTTTTTTTTCACAAATTAAAAGGAATAGTAGACTTATGTATATATTATAAACGTTAAGAAACAATGTGTAATAAAGTTATTAAAATATATTCATATACAAATTCATTTCATAATAAGTACTTTTGATATTTTTAAAGGGTAACAAAAATTGCAATTTTAATTTATTGAAGATTTATTTTTGTGCACATGTTGTCATCTGCACTTATTACACAATAAATAAACGTGTGTCAATTTTAACCAATTTTTTTAAGCATAAATAATTGCAACAGAAGTTGAAGTTTTAAAATAAAAATTATTAGTTAGTTTTAACAGCATTTAGCAAAACGGTGTACACAGAGCCTTTTTTTTGTGTAATTTGCATTATTAATTTATTATAGTAGGTATCCATTAGTCCGGTTAAATTTAATGATGTATGTTAAGTTATGCATCAATTGTAGGTAATGTATAACAAAAACAGTAATATTTATTGTTTTTATTGAAAATAATGTTGCTAATCATAATTCCAAAATCTGATGACTTCTGTACAAATTGATATAGAATTATTACAAAAAAAATTAATCAAATTTATTGCATTATAAGTTTTACATAATTAAAATTATCTGTCCATTAATCTTGCAAGAGATATTTCTTCAACACCGCGAAATAAAATATTAGTAAAAAATAAGTATGCATTTAAATATAATTAAATGAATAAGTAATTTTTTGATTATATTTATATTTTTGAATCTAATTACAAGAATTAGGTTAATGTTGCTAATAGAGTAATTGCATTAAGGTCCTTGATTCACTAGTGGAGATTATTTATAACTGTTTCCTTTTAAAACGACTGTATTTTAAAACGGTTCGATTTATGTTCATTTTTCTTGTCCTTGTTAATAATTAATTTCTTTTGTTCTACATATATTAAGGACAAGCGAGCTGATATATTTAATATCTCTTCTAAGAAGATCTAATTCATCTTAAATACCGAAACTAATTGCTTTTTTAACTGCGTAATTAGTTGAATTTATCTTATTATAAACATACTTAAAGATTATCTATATAAATAGACTACCTACAATTAATAAATGGAAAGAAGTTAAATTAAATATACTATATCAACACAGTTCAATTATGTTGGTACACCTTTTAATACAGAAAAAACGCTAAACTGTTTCAAAATTTTTACAGTTACTTTTAGTAAAATAAATTTAAAAAATATTTAGCTGGAACAATGTTGGTCAATATCTCAAATATACAACTGATTTTAAAACTTCTTGTTATCAGTGTTGTAGTTCAGTTTCTCTACATTTGAAAGTTTTTAGTCCAAGAACGACTTGTGGTTATTAATTATTTTAGACGAAAATTAATCCAAAAATTTATAGAGTGAGAAAGAAAATACAATATTAGAAAAATTGTCCTGATTCTAAAATTATTCAACGTGTTCAAGATAAGGATGCCCACTCAGTGAGAGATTGAAGGTCGATTACATAGAACAAAAGTTGCGTATTTGAGGGATGTATTTACGGTCTTTGTAGAACTCAAATATCTTTTTAGTTTTTAATACCGGGTGTCCACTTATATTTTCCCCCTATTTTAACTGCCTATAAGTTCTAAACGGTTTAGGATAGAAACATGCGGTTTTCACTGAAATGTTACATTTTAGTATAAGTTTTCTTGAATACATTGATTTTTTCATCGACTTTGAGGACGTCATAACAAAAATGGCGGATTTTGACAATGTTTTGTTAACTTTCCTTATGGAACACCCGGTATATTTTTTGTAGTTTGAAAGAATCGACTTTCACCTATCCAGCGATGCAAAGTTTTTCAAAATCGGTTAGCGAATGGCCAAGTAATTAATTTTTAAAATGAGAGATAAAAATCAAAAATCGTACAACAGAACATCGATTTGTACGATTTACGTAAGTGTATTAAAAAAAAATGAAACTTGAAAACTGCTAAAGCTAACGGTATAAAACTTTGGGAAACTATGTATTTTTTTACAAAGTTTTGATAAGACGAGTCAATTAAGATACGATTTTTGATTTTTATCTCTCATTTTAAAAATTAATTACTCGGTAATTCGCTAACCAATTTTGAAAAACTTTGCATCGTTAAATAGGTGAAAGTCGGTTCTTTCAAAACGGGTGTTCCATAAAAAACGTTAACAAAAAAATGGTCAAAAATCTGCCATTTTTGTTATGACCTCCTAGAAGTCGATAGAAAAAATTCAATGTATTCAAAGAAAACTTATACTAAAATGTAACACTTCAGTGAAAACCGCGTGTTTCTATCCTAAACCGTTTAGAAGTTATAGATAGTTAAAATAGGAAAAAATATAAGTGGACACCCGGTATAATAAAAAATATAAAATTTTGATTTTGATTTTTATTTTTTCTGACTTTATCGAAGAGATATCAAAAAACAAAGCACATTTTCACTGGCTTTTCTTATTGGCGTCATCTAATTTTTTGATATAACGTTTCGTTTTTTAGCAACGATCATCAGATTTATTTTTTTAAATACACAAAAATTGGTTTTTTTAAATCTATTTATTAACGTCTAACACGACCTATGTTGTCCTATCTAACTTTTAATAATTGTATTTTCATGAAATTGACTTAATACTAAAATCCAATAGAAAGAGCAAAATTCTACAATGTTTCAAGCAACTTTTCCAAGTTCTTGTTTTTGCAGAAAAATTGACAAGTTAGAGACTTATAAAAAGGTAAACAATTGTATTAAACATTATACAGGGTCTGTCCTAACCACTCTGACAAAATGAAGGAACTGAATCCTCACTTAATTTTAAGACGAAAATTTGGTATAAATTTTTTCCGAATGTCGCTTCGTTTTTGAAAAATAGACTAACTATTGAGTAATTAGTAACATTAGCAAGTAAATTCAATTTTTTCTAAAACCGTAAGAGATACGAGAAAAATGCAAGAGACGTAATTTGTTTAAAATTAATTTTTACATTAGACAGCAATAATTATTATTATTTTGATAAATTATCGAGAAACTCTGAACCGAATGAAAATAGTTGAAAGATGATAATTAGTATTTTGATTTATCTAATTTGTTTAGAGACGGAAGTATAACAAAAGTAACACCGGAGTCTCTTGAAACGCCTTGTGAAAAATTCATAAACTGCTGAAAAGTTGGAACGTTTATCTATCCTTTATCATTCAATTCATTGTATCTTTCAAGTAGTAATCCCTCTAACACCCCTGCTGCAAGCGTTTCCTTGAAAATATCAACAAGGGTGGCATGTAAGAGCTTGCAGCCAGAAATCATATTTTGGCGGTTAATTTTTACCTCTTTTGGCGGAAGCAATTGTACCAATTTGACGTTTTTCTTTCGTTCTAAAAATTTAGATAACCCTTTAGAATTTACAGTAACACCGCTTTCGCCCACGTTTAATATTCTTTGAGCAATAATTTTATATTTATTAACAGTTTCTATCAGCTGATTGAAGAACTGAGAAACTGCAACTTTAGTAAATCCCATAGCTTTCGCTCCGAATGTTGCTTATAGTTTTCATATTGATAATCGTGGAAGACTTTTAAAAAATCATTCACCCACCCTCTATCTGTGTTTGCGAACATTTTGTTCTGCAACTTGAATTGCAAGTTTTTTGCATTATGTAATTGGCAAGCTGAAAAGCCTGGTTTCAATGATTTTTATAGTCAACAAACTCTGCTTTTTCTTCGAAATTGAAGACGAAATTTTCTACCCATAGATTTTAAAATGGCACCTTCTGGATTTTTCCTGCGTTTTTTTTTCAATGTTGTCTGTGGAATATTGAACTGAAATGAACTGAGGCTTTGTCATATCACATCCGAAGACTGACGATAGCTTTTTCAGCTTTTTCCATTTGATCTATTGACCAGTCTGTTGGTTAATTTTTTTGACATAATTATGTACCAACTAAAACAAAAAGTAGCAATGAAACAGTTAATATTTCAGTGAACGGAAAATGCGGTTAGGATAGGGTGCGGGCATAAGCTCGTAATCGAGATCCCGTTTTACCCGAACCTCATGTTTTCCGTTTTGCCCAAACTCTTCTTCTTATAGGCTAAAAAAATTAAACTAAATAGAGGTTTTTAAGCAAACAACAGTTATAGTCCAATCAAATTAGATTTTTTCCTCGAAGTTGAAAACCCAGGACCGAGACCCATATAAAATTGAAGATTTTGGTAACTACTCGGTTCTGCTTTTTCTTTTTGTCTCCCAATTCGACAGCTTGACGCGACAAAATCTAACAACACTGACATTGGACTGTCCAAAGTTTGTTTACATCGAAGGCGTACACCACAAAATGTCTCATTCGCAAACGGCGCGTGAAAACGTTCGTCTGAGCACGACCTTTTCTCTCCGTCTTGCCTACGCTCAACAAATGAGTGAGACAGAGAGGAAACTATTACGCTAATGCAATATTTTTAGGAATTGTGTGAAAACGGTACGTTTCCGACCATATGTTATTTGGACTTTTTCGCTTAGAATTTTGGGCTTGATGCAGGGTTTCCGGATGTAAAATTAATTCGGGACCCCTGTATATACAGTAAAAATCGCAATCTGCGGTGTTTTGTTGAAAAACTATACACTTTAACGATAAAATACGTCAGAACAAAATTGAAGATTTCAACGATTACGATGTTTTTTCTTTTATTATTATGCGATAAAGTATTTTGTTTGGGAGTGTATCTTTTCAGAAATTTGAACCGACGCGCGTTTTTACACCCTACAATTGAAGGTAAGCGACAGCTCTCGCTAATCCTTAAAATATTCAATTTTATTCTAATGTATTCATCTCGAGTAGTAAATATTATTTTTTCTACGAATTTGAGAATAAAATAAAAACCTAAAATAATAAAATAATTAAAAAATCAAATTGGTTTCAAATAGGTCGGAGTTACATCGGTAATACAGATTTTCATCAATTTTATTGAAATAATTTAAAAGTGTAAGTTACTTATTCACTACTAGAGATGAAATGCAACTTTCACACTATGACAACTCATGAAAAAACGTACTTTCATGTGTATTAGTAAAAAAAATGATTTTTTATTTTCTACTAGTTTCCAATATTTAGATTGATTTCTATTGTATGTTGACAATGACATAATCTCAAAAAACAATGGAACTTTTCGTTTTTATTAAAAGTATTTAACAGATGTAAACAGGTTATTTAAATCCACGTCTATAAAAGAACTGCAAATATCAGTCACCGCGCTTTGCAATTAAAAATTAATTATTAATTATTTATTTAATTTTTTACAATAACTGCGAAACGCGAATGGGCCCCGTCTTGTAAGTAACCGTTTTTTTTTTAATTTTATACAGGTCATATTGTTACAGCCTGATACGTTTTCAGTTCTACTACTAATATGTTTAGATTTAAGGGCAAAAACTACCTACAGAGTTTCGAAAACTAATTGCAGGACAGCAATGAAGCAAAAAAAATTATGGAGTTTTCGTTTTATTAAAATTATTTGTTTTGACGTGAACGTGTTTGAAAAATGTTTAAGAGAAACACTTATCGCGCCTGGAATGAGAAATTTATTTTTACGTAAAATGTGTGTCTTGCGACATCTCGTGCCGTTACAGTTAACTGTTGGCATTTTTCTTAGTTTATTTTTACTTATTGTTAATAATGACACCGTTTTGCTGGAAACTTGTTTTTAAGGTAAGTTATTTTCTTCAATTTTAATTTTAATTTAAAAACCTTCAGGTTTGGAGGTTAGGTTTAAAAAATCAATCATTTAAGTTGAACTAGCCGACGTTTTGCCCCTCAAACGGGAGCCTTTTCAAGGATTGATTGTCAAACTTTTAGTGAATGGAGCCTTGAAAAAGCTTCCGCTTAAGAATTGAATTTTTAACCTAACCTCCAACCCCAAAGGCTCCCTAAAAGGACAAGTTTTTGAATTTTTTTGTAAATTTGCACAGTACATAGTGTTACAGTCAGATGCTTTTCCATTATTTTAGTACTAATAGGTTTAGAATTAAGATTAAAAAACAGCCTCAGACTTTAACTTATACTGACTGTAAGTGTCATTCATTAACCCAGTAACGAAAATTATACCAAATTGAATAGTGAATAACCCAAATTATTATCGCAAATGGAAATAATTGGTTTATCGTAATATGTTAAACTTAATTGTGTAATTAAAAATGGGGTTTCCGTTTGAGATTTGGAATCTGAATGTGTAGTACAAGAGTTATATGTTATTGGGTAACTTTTTTTTTTTGAAGATGTTTTTTTATTAAATTTTCCAATTCCATGTGTTTTCCCAATATTTATGAGTTTTTGGTATTAGTTATTGTGCTATAATATGTGTCACGGTTTAACTCAATAATCTAATGAGTTAGAATAAAAAGTTTGAATTTTTAAAGATTTTGGTTCAGAATTTTGAAAACGGGTTTTTTCTTGTATATATTTCTGGTTTGATAAAATTTCTCATAATCGAATACACAAGTTTGAAGAAATCAATACCTTACCTCAACTATAAATAGATACTTTTTAAAGTATAAATATTGCATATCACTAGAGACGTAATAAATCTTTTTATCTATGTCTAACCTATAATTCAGTACATTAATTACTAAATTTGTGTGTGAAATACTACTTTTGAATAAATCGTGTGTAAAAGTACAATGCAATTTAAATAGAATTTCATTATTAAACCTGCAGCTCGTGTTTTAAACTTCGCAACTCGTGCATAAAAGTCTCACTTCACACACGTGTATTATAAATAAATATTTTAGTTACATTTGTTTGTACTGTATGTTTTAAAATGTTTTTATGACAAAAATCATGCATTGTAATATTAAACTAAAACTTCCGTATAAGTTATGCAATATTTTACGAATTTTTTTCCAACTCTATTTTTTGACAATTTAGTTAGTGAAACTTCAAAGAAGGTATTATTAAAGATGTTTTTTATGCACGATTGTTTCAGTTCACTTCATGGTGACTCAGTTCTGAATACGTTCTTTGTTAGCAACTCATTTTGAGTTCTTTTAACTCATTTTTTCTCGACTTACTCAGATAAGATTGAGTTAGTGGCGAAATTAATTCGGATTATTCGTTATTCAAATGAGCTGAGATACTCACACCTAATAGAGTTGCTCAATTCTGTTGCATATGATACCTCTAACAGACAAATAATTGAAGTATTAAATAAGTTTGAATGCGAGAGTGAGAGATGTGTCCATTACTTAATCAATAATATTTAGAGATGTCTCTAAATTCGAAGAAAATTGGCTGTGTGAATATTTTCCCATGTATACATCTACCTAAAATTAACGACGGAATTAAACTAAATATCCTCCTAAAAGATGAAGAAATTGTTAATGCATTAAATTAGATTGTTATTTAATGCATTAACACTTTAAGTGAGTATTTAATTAATAACCTAAATGACGACGATCCTTATTGTCCATCATTGTCGTACTCCCAAAATTAAAGGAAAAGTTAACTTGTGGATCTGAATTACAAGGTGAGCTTTATTAAAAAACGTAAAATTTGTTTAACGGCATACGTCAAAAATTCGAATTCCTTCCCTGTTTTATAACTCTCGTATTGTATTTTATTTGAACTATAATAAAATGCAAATTAGAATAACATTTGAAAAACTTTTAATTTATTTGTTAATTTATGTAATTTTTCTGTATTGCTGAACAGTTAATGTATTTGTTACAGTCTGAAGCAAATTATATGTTATTTCTTCTCAATGTTTATAAAAACAGAATAAATTTCAATAAAAAAAACGTACAAGCAAATCCTTCGAATTTTTAAATTATAGACTCATTCAGTTTGACTAGTTTTTAACAAATTAAATAATAAATGAAAAAAATTGTAAACATTTAATGTTTGATTTAAAATACAATAGTATTGTACAGGGTGTTAATTAATGAACTAGTTTTTTTGGTGTACAAAAGGAATTGTTATATAACGAGTGTTCAAATAAAAAACTTGACTGTGAAATTAAATTGATGTAATTATTTTTTATGTACAGCAAAATAACGCGTGGTGGCGTATTTTAAGATATTGATTGCTTTTTGTAACTATTTGGGTTTGGTCAATTACTTTTAATTATGAAATATTTAACTTTAAATGTCAAAATTGGATAAAATTATACTATAATGTGCGGCCTCAGTTCCATTTCCACCCACCTTCCAGTGAGTGAAGACTGGGGGATGAGCATAATTATTTTTATACGTCCGTAATGTTACATTCTTTTAATTAACCAAAATAGCAAAAAAGTGTCTACTTTATATAAAGTAGTAGTTATTTCATTCTTATTAGATTTAAAAAGATACACCCTCTGTATTTTTAGTGCGAATGTCGTTGTCCATAACCTAAAAATATTTTGTTTCACGTGAGCAAAACGGTACCAGATAATATCAAACGAAACACCAGGTATGTTTAATTCTCTTTCAAAATGGAGATATAGTTCTACCTATTTTAAAATGCCACTTAAATAAGTGCATTATAGAAAAAATTGAAATTCTTGAAAATGAACGTAAATAAAAAAAATTCAGGGTAGCTTAAATATAAAATTTGGTGTAGTAAAATTTTTATTAACGAAATAATTGTTTTTTTAAATTTCTTATCACACACGTTTTGCTTACAGGTTGAGGATATTTCAGTAAAGCTAATGTGCGAATACTCCAACTAAACATTATTTCTTCCTTTCTATGTTTTGTCGTAAGCGTAAGTCTTTTCGAACAATCTTGCATCAAGCTGTCTCTTATTTGGATAGCATCCTTTACAAATTTTGATAAATTAGACGATTGCGAAATTCGTATCGACTTTTGATCACTATTTTTGTCGTGAAATTCACTCAAGCTACTTACTTTTATGTGTTTTTAAATGCAATCTTAGAAAATAAATTAAATACATAGATATGTGCATATTAGGTATAGAAAGTGTCACTCTGGAAAAAAATTTTACTATTTGATCAAAATAAATTATAACCCTTCTACTTGAAAAATTCAAGTTTCGGCTGTACCCTATATATATATTTAAAAAATAGCTAAAAAATTTGCACATTTCGTAAATGAAAACTCAAAATTGAGTACGTTTATATTTCAAAAAATAATTATTTTAACGTAAAATCTATGCCTAAATGAACATAAAAAAAGTTCTATTTAAAATAATCGAGTATGATCCAGCTTACTGTGATGCCCATTAAAAAAAAATATAAATATTTTTTTAGGTTATGGTTCACACTGTTTGAAGCTATTTCTAAGTTTCGTATTTTTTATAGCAAGGGAGCTAATGAGATACTCTGCATAATATAACTTATACAGGCGACACAAAATATTTATTGTTGTTTCTTTGGCTATTAAAGACCTGATAAATAATATAATTAAGAATAACCGTATCTTAAATGTTGTATACCACCTGTTCTTTATTTATACACATTTATGGTGCTATAAAATTAAAAATAAATTAGGTTTTTTTTAAACCGACCACTTGAAAAATCGTTAAGATTTAATTTATTTGTAGATTTTTTATTGCTGTTTAAAACCACAATATTCTTAATCTTTAATTGAGAAGAACTGAATTAAGCTGAATCTACTGTCAAGGATGGTCTTGAGATTATGTGACTTGATTACCTATTATATTACAGGCATGGGCTTCTAAAATAAATTGTTGAATTCTACCACACCGAGACTATTTTTTAAAGATGCCATTGTTTTGATAAATGATCTTGAGTGATGATGATGAAATAAAGATTGAAGCGATAACGTTACCACATTTTTAAAGAAGCAATATTAAAGTGGTATATTTATAAAATTCAAAGATGTTTTTAGTAATAAAATTCCTGTACATAATACTTCGGCATTCGGGAAGTACGCATGCATTTTTGCACAAGATGGTTGGTTATTTTTGTCATCTGTCATCAGTCTGATAACTGTTTGTGGTTATTATTTTTGTTTGTTCTTTAACTTTGTCATTAAGTAGAGCAGATGACAACTGAATAATGTATTCAGGTGATATTTGAATGAATCATCAGTTCGTAAATTGATCTGAAAGTTTGAGATCATATGTTCTGTGACTTACAAGTAATTGGGCTATTCTCATATCCGGATGACAAGGAAGTTGCTGTCACTGTGAGTGTTTATCGTTACAGAAGTATACTTGCTAACTTGTTTTTTTCCAATTTTTAATGTGAAATGACAATATTTAGTTTCAACAAAGCAGCGCGACCTGTCACACATCTGGCAAAATAATCGCTTCCCTGAATGAAAAATATCCTTAAAAAGTTATCTTTTGATCTGCTAGACATACAACCTTACACCATAACTTTTGTTTTTATTAAATCAAAAGTATGATGTCAACAAACCACTAAAAGTACCCTAATTGAAAGCTGAGAATGCTGCATCTTGCCAGTTGTAGGATCATCGCGTACTTCAACTAACATATAATGTGTGCAATATAGTAATAATCAAGTAGATATTGTTCAAAGTTTGTTTGACCAATACATTAGAAATAAATTTCGTTAATGGTTGTTGAAAAGTGCCATCACTTACATTACTTATTTTATTTAGAAGAAATAAATAACGACAAAGCTTAATTACGGTATAATTTTGTTCTTGTTCATGATAAAAATTAACGTACTTACCCTGAGAGGAATAAATTGTTAAATTTTCAAATTGAAAGTGAAATTTGTATTAAGTGGACATTGTTTATTCCGGAAGAATGTGGATAAGATTATATATAAAACTCGAGAATAATATCTAATTTAACTCCCTTGATATACAAATTAATATTATCCTTTACTATCATATGTTGAAGCATATAGTTATATGAAATAATAATAGTAGTAAAATGAAAGATGGTACCTACTAGAATGCAGTTATAAAACTATGAAACCATAGTAATTAAATTGTTATTGCAAACTACAAAACATTACTACATGTTTTACTGTTCCAATATTTTAGGTTTCTTTGCTGAAATTTAATTTTGACAAAAAATTCTAAATATATTATATCATCCATAAGTCAACAAAAAAAAGCTTTCTTGTCTAAAAACCTAATTATAGTTAATTAGGTAGACGAATGATTATATAATGACATTGAAAATGTTCCGTGTTACGAAATAATTCTTAAGAAGTCATTGAAAACCAGTAAATGAAACCAATATATGTATGTAAAAAAGTAGTCGTCTTTATCATTTTCTTGCATCTAGTAAATATAACTAATTAATTCAATAATTTTAATTAATAATATTTTAAACTATTACCAGTCAAATTTAGAGTAATTAGTCACTTGTATTACATTGTAGGTCAAAAATGACACGGTTTAATCAATTTGAGTGCTTAAACAGTAAGTTATATTATAGTTCAGCGTTATCTTAAAATTAATAATAAAAATATTTGCAAGATGACGTATACATCTTCAACGCTCTTTTAAAAAATTCATTACCCAGAAGCATACTTTATGATCAAAAAGTACCCGGTATTTCCTTTTCAAATAAACCGCACGTAGGACATTGTTAAAATCTAATTTTTTCCGTTCGGTACATCTATCATCTAGTGCTCAAATAAAAAAAACTACTCAGTGGTCAACAGGCAAACTATGTTGTTCCAAGAATCACCACTTTGATTTCCGCACCTGGTCATCAATACCCTCCCGAACAATTAGGAAAAAATGTACAATACAGTATCTACTGCAGCGCCACCTGTCAATAGATAGTGTGTAGTAGCTTTTTAAAGAAGTAGTTGTATTCTGCGAATTTCGAAATGTCAAATTATTAGAGCAAAGAGTTTGCCTGAAATTTTGGGTTTCCACAATGTCAAAAACATAAGCGTACGAGTAGTACAAGGAGTTTAAAATAGACTGAACAGTGGTTGAGGATTTGTCTTGTTCTGATGATCCATCTATCATGGAGACAGTAGACGATGTTGATATCTCGTTCAGATCCGTGCAGAGCAGTGCATGTTTTGGGCATAAGACGATTTGAACCGCGTCTTGTGCCGAGAGTGCTGAATTTATGGCAGAAATAGAGAATGGATGGATGTTGCTAAACAAATGCTTTCTTTGGACCAAAATATAATCGCCAGATAACAAATAATGAGTATTATGTAAGCTTATTAAAGCGATTAAGGGAGAATATTTGTCGCAAGATGCAAGGATTGTGGATAAAATAACTCGCGCCTTCCTCACCACAACAAAGCAACGCGTCTCATCTCGTACGCGACTATTTAAAGTAGTCCGGTCAAAAGTAATGTTACGGTGGAAAGGGTTCTTTTATGACTTAAATTGAGAGTTAGATACATGCCTTTTAGAAAGTCGTGAAGTTTTGGTAAACTTACGGGGCTAAAATTTGAATAAATTGAAATTGAAAATGTATGTGTTAATATAAGCTTATATAGAATTGATTTTGCGGGTCACAGGAAGTGGAAAACTGTGTGCTGATTTTTGGGCGAAAGTAATTAGAAAAACTGATCAATTGAAAGCTAATTTCGTAAACTTCAGCTTATGCAACCCAATGAATATGCTGCGGGACTGAATTTGGAGAAAATTCAGAAGTAACACGGATGGTTTATGCCAAGCTGTCATAATATGGAAATGGCTGCCGTCATTCAGCGGAAAGATAAAGCCGAGAATAGCTGAACGCGTACGTATTTCCGTAAAGCAATTCACCTAAATGATCAAATTCTTACCTGAGTATTTTCATATTAATACATTTCATAAACGTCGGGAATCACAGCTCATTGAGTTGTTTGTCCTTCATACCTCCACAAAGAAGGGATCCTAAAAGACCAGATTATTTAATAATTTAATTTTTGGAGGAATAAGTTCCAAAATTCATATTACATATTGTACAATATTAATCTAATTCAATTAATTTTGAATAGTGTGTTGACAGATTTTTTTAACAATAGTGACAGAAGACAGAAGTGAATATTCATAAAGTCGTTGTTACATATTATATAAAATTTAAAAATTTTTCTACCATACAAATAATAGCTATTTATTATATATGTGTTTTAGTAGGCAGATTATCCACGCAAGAATTTTTAATCGCGAGAACGAAGTTCGAGCGTTTAATTTTCTTAAGGGATAATATGCCACTAAAACACGAATGCAATACAAGATTTTATCCACAATCAAACCAATTTAATTGAAAATAAGTAATCTGACAGTTCTAAAATTTCAATGTAATAGCAAATATTAGAAAATTTAGTGAAACTTTGGGCGGCTTTGCATTATTAGTTGCTAGGATGCTTGTTTATTAAAACAATATTTGTGAAAAAATTAGAAATCGTTTGTGTGCGTCGTTTTGAAAAATGTCAGAAAGTGATTCTTTGCCGGTAGAAATTAAAGCAGAAGCTGAAGAAGTAACCCTGCAACTGTTGCCGGCCAAATCTAAAGATGCATACATAAAAGAATTTGCTACCTTTAATGAATGTAGAGAGAAAAGAGGTGCAAACATCATAAACGAGGACGTCCTGTTGGCTTATTTTTTAAATGTAAGAAGCAAGTTTGCCTCCTCGTCGATGTGGACGAAATATTCAATGTTAAGAGCAACTTTGAATGTGCATAGAAATATTGACATATCAAAATGCGACAAATTAATTGCTTATCTCAAGAGCCAATCAAAAAACTACAAGGCAAAGAAGGCAAAAGTGCTTGAGAGGGGACACATCGAACAATTTTTGAAAACAGTATCTGTTGAAAAGTACTTAATGATGAAGGTACAACCAATTTTCTTTTCTTTTGTATTGGTATCTTAATTATTTTAAATATAATGGGTGTTTGTGGAGGTTCACGATGCAATGAACTGGTAAACTTAAATATTGAACATGTGACAGATAAAGGATTCTCTGTTAATGTTATGGAGATATGCAAGAAATACATACATCTACGTCCTAAAAGTACTATTTCGCAGGGAAGATTTTTTTTTGAGATATATAAATTCAAAATGCACCGTGCAACCTGTGGGAATTAACACTATTTCCAGAATCCCCTCACAGATTGCTTCTTTCTTAAAACTTCTAGACGCTAAATCCTACACGGGCCATAGTATGCGCCGTTCTTCGGCGACTCTGTTGGCTAATGCTGGTGGTGATATTCTCACTCTTAAGAGGCCCGGAGCGTGGAGGTCATCTAGTGCTGTTGAGGGGTATATAGAAGAAAGCGAGTCAAATAAAATCGATATTGCTAGAAAAATTCAAGGAAAATCCAGCACAATGCAAGAGATCTCCGCGATGCAGTCTTCCTCAAACATGGTTTGTGTAAATGTAAATCCTGATATTGCAAATAAGTTTACTTTTGATGTTAACGTGAATGTTAATATTAATGTTAATAAATAATTACTAAATTTTCTGTAAATTTTTCTTGAATTTTATATATTACAAAACACTAATGTTTTATGGAATATAAAACACTAGTGTTATAATACGTTTCATAACGGCATAATAATAGCTCTATAATATGGTGATTGTGGATAAATAAATAAAAAATAAATATAAAATTTTTAATGATTATTGAAGTCAAATAAATCCACTCAAATTATTTGATATTTAAATTCGAAATAAATTAATCTTGGCAACGTCACAAAATTATTACTTCAAAATTTTTGGTTAATAGACTCTTTCAGTTTGCCAGACAACGATAATGTTAGTGTGTATGTCTAGAAGTTAACATGCATAAGATACACAATGCGTGCGCCTCAAGGTTTAGTGATTTAAAACTCTTATGTTGGCACTTGCTGTCACTATTAGCAGCTCTGCTGTCGTCCACTGATATTCTGACATTTGAGCAACTGTCAAATCCGTCAAATCATTCATTTTTAGGTTACGACACGGAGGTTTTTTGACGGTTTTGTGGTTTTGACATGAGAAATCTCGTTGCCCTTCCAACAGTAACAGGTGATTGACTAAATCTAAATCAACATTCGCGTTTAGCTCAAGTAAAATTGAAGTTGTCCGTTGTGTTGTTTTTCATACCGTGAATTTATCATTACGTCAGTATCTTAACACACAAACTTTTGTAATTAAAAAGTTATATGCACGCTAAGTATATTAATTACTGAGTTGCCAAAATTCTTGTCAATAATGACAAAAGCATAATCTTCAACACATTATGAAAAAGTGATTGAAATGAAGTAACCAACAGAAAAACACCAAAAACTGGTGTTTTTCTGTTGGTTAAATAGACGCTGCAGTTGGTGTTCCTTTCCTTTGATGAAATGAAGTAGGTAAACAGTTTCAAAAGGCATTGTTACATATTGTAATATGAAAGATTAATTAAAACAAAAATATGAATTATTTATTCATTAAAAATAATTTCCAACAGTGCAACGCTATTTTTTAGTACTTTTGTAAAAATTACAATTTTTAAAATTTTCGCTAAACAACAGAAATTTCAATAAAAACGATATTTACAAACTTTAGCAATCTACTTAGCAACGCGTGTTGCATCACATTCATTGTTATTATTTTTTGTAGTTTTTACAAAAAATATCTGCTCAATCAGAAAAAAAAAACTATTGATTATAACACGGACAATATGAAAATATGTCCCACGGTTGTCGATACATTAATAAGTAATCTAAAAACCATAACTAGCCTCCTTTGCTTCAATTTATAATTACTGTTATTTATTTTAAATTACCGTTTCATATCATTAAAATGTTTTGGTAATAAAAATGATGGTATAAGTTTATTTAAAATAGTATTAATAATATGTGTTAATGTACATTAAATCGGTACCTTTTTTTTGGAAATACAATTAATACAATTTGACATATGACATTACAGCCATATGTCAACTATGCACAATTTTGATATAATAATGATTTTGTCACATCTGTGTGCTTCAGTTTTTATTTTTTAATAATTACAATTATTTTAAAAGTTAATTTAATAATTAAAACATTTATCAGTCAATATGCGTTATTTTGGTTTTGTTTATCATCTTTTAAACTTTTTGAATAGTTTTCATTTCGTCTTTTTATTTTTATACTAACAAAATCTGAACATACTTTCCGAGCCGTGTTAAAGACTAAAATTTTAGAAAATATGTATTTTTTATCTTTAAGTTGAGAAAAAATAACGATTTCTTCTTATCAGTGACATCAAGAGTACCACATTTTAAAATTGAAAATGATGTAACATCTTTGATACTAATTAAAAATGCCAACGTTTCGCCCTAGTATGCGAGGGTTTTATCAAGGCACGATAAAATGACAATTTATTTTTTATTTACTGTTTATTTATTTATTTTATTATTATTTGTCCTGTAGACTTTATATAAACAAAGTACAAAAATCTATATACAGGGTGACCCATTAGTGCGAGGAAGGTGGATATATCGGAAAATATTAGGGTTAGAAAAAACTTTTGCAATGAAAGTTGCACAAATCAATGAGCTGCACATTTTAAAATTATTTTTTATACAGGGTGTTCCATAAAAGTGTGACATACCAAAGTTATGTTTTTTTTAATGAAATTACTAATTTTTTATTACAAATTTGGATTCCTTGGGAAATTCTAATGTGACCTTATGAATTATACATAGTGTCTAAAATGGAGGGTTTTCGCATTATTTCACTTTTTTCGGAAAAATTCACGTTTCGAAACAATTAAATAACTCAGTTATCCTGGAATTTATCAAATTGCAATTTCGTAGCTTTAATATGCATTACATATGCTAGCTAAAGCTAGTTGTTCACCTTTCTAATTTTGCTAAGTTTTGAGTAATCAATAATTTAAATTGAACTCCCTAAATTCATGGATAACTTAATTTTTTATGTGCCGTTTAACGTGGAATTTCATAAGCATTCTAATGATAAGGTTGTAGGTATCTAACTCTTACGGATTTTTGCAGATTTTTGAGTAAGAGTTAGATACCAACAATCTTATTATTAGAAAGCTTATGAGATTCTACGTTCAACGGCACATAAAAAAATTAAGTTATCCATGAATTTAGGGAGTTCAATTTAAATTATTGTACACCTTCTAGCAATGAGACATCAACATTGTAATATGGACTCCACACAATACTGCTATATTCTAACCAACAATTCAATATCGCCGAGTTAAAAGATCTAATAATGAATTGTGCCAATAAATTGCTTGACCACCTAGATGGGACACATACTGCATAGTTCTTTGATGTCAACTTAATTTGAAATAGAATCTGGTAACTACCTCTTGCAATAAAAAAAGGAAGGAACTCTAGGTTTTCCTCAGGCAATAAGCTATAAACCTATCACCTTGGTTAGTTACTGGTAAAAATTGTAAATAAGAATTGATGTGGTGGTTGAATGTTCATAATCAGGCCCTAAAAACTCGGCTTCCGAAGCACAACTCAACAATCACAATTTATTGTACCTTGATAATATTCAGATGTAGACAACATTCAGTTGCTGTGTTTTCCTATGGTCTGTATAATCCTTAAAAACTTTACAAAACTGCGTTTTTTAACATGGTGCATTCCTTTAGAAATCTGTGTTTTTTACTTAGAACATTATTTTGGATTTAAGCTTAACACTTCAATTGCTAAATTTTATACTTTAACAATTTGATCGTTTGACTTCTAAAAAAACTATCCCAGCAATCACAGTCTCACTGCAGTGAGTTATGGATTAAGAGTGTTTCTAACTTAAGTGGGGATTTGACCGTTATCTCTGACATCTGACGTTTTTTTGATGAGTAGATAACCACCTCAATGCACAATTTGTGAGTCTAACTGAGTGTACATCACTTCCTTTTCTTGTACACTGCCTATGCTGACGCACGTTCGCAGTTTGAACCCAATATAATCACACATTTTAATTATTCAATGTCGTAGATGATGTTCCATACACCCTATAAGTTTTGAGAGCAATTAGCATCAATCTATTTCACACTTTGATATCATTATTGTAAGGACCAGAGAATTGGCGTTAACCATCCTACTGCCATTTTATCAAGTTAAAGTGTGAAAAATCTTTTGACAATACTCTGAAACGGGCGAAGATATCGAAATGCGGTTTTCGCATTTTCTTTAGCAAATTTAATCTATTTTTCGATTATGACATCAAAATTATATATAATTTGTATTTTCGGGGCAAAATTGAAAAAAAACTGTTATTATTGCAAACTGTGCCCTCTAGCAATTTTATTTGAAACTGTCGAGTGCCGATAAATACGGTATTTGAAAACACTGACATTTTTCTTACAAACTTGGCTGTAATCAGATAAGTCATTTAGAAAATACAGTCATTTAAATTATTAGACATTGAGGGGCTTCTCCTTGTCTTATTAAGACCGGTACGCCAATGACCTTCAGACAAAACTTATGCGGAATTATTCAGGCTTTCTAATGATGTTTTTGAACACATAGCTTCATATGAAAATTTTTGCTTGAATGAACGCAACCAAATGGTCATGATTCTTTAATTGCAACTCCTGTTATTTCGAAATTATCATTGATAATGAATAACCACGTGTTGAAACAAAAAAAAACTCGATATTTCTTAATCAGTTTCTACAATAATTCAATAATTTTTTGTTGAAATATTTTAATCGCTTTAAAATATGTCTTTCTCTGAATCGTTTTTTATTGGTCTTTAACATTTTTATATTAAGTAATAGTATATTAAAGAACAAGTTTCAGAAGACGCATTTTATAAGACGAGTACAGTTTCGAAAGTACGAGTTGCTAAAATGCCTTTTGAAACGAATTCTATTATTTCTATTTTGGGCTTACAGATTGATTTTTAAATAAATTTTCGCCGGTTTTAAATTTTTGAAGTATAATTGCTAGGGTGGCAATATTTTCATTAAATTTTGGTTTAAATGCTAGTTTAAGTTTAATTAGTACATTTATCATACGTTTAACTTTAAAAATGGGTGAAAATAAAAAGAAGTACATAAATAAATCTACTGAACATTAATTACGATTTAAATTAACGCGCACACCAATAAGTTAATCACGTTTTTTTTTTTTTAATTTTGTTCCTACTCATCAAAAATATTCTGATAAAATTACGTCACAACCAAACACTTTGCATCTAAATATGTACCTACAGTCACAACAAAAGTAATATCTCTCAAGTAAGGTTTCGTAAATAATAATTGAATTATTCATTGGCTGCTTAGAAAATGTGAGCAATCAATGATGGTATCAAATATAAATTATTGGTTGCGAGAAAATCTTACTCTGTCTTGAAAATTCAAATAAGTACAATCACAAATTATATATTTAAATTCAGTCAAAATGATGATATACGAACTGTAATTGTAGAAATATTTACACATTAAGTTGGATTATTTAAAAACAAAACTTGTTTTGAAAAGTCAAAAATATTGTTGCGATCCAATATGTGCAATAAGTGGGTCTTATAGGAACGAAAAACCTTGAACGATTAATGTAATATATATTTAATGCACAGAATTGTATTACGTAACCTCTAACCACTATTATTAAGTTAATGGTTTAAATTTTCTAATGTTCTAAAACACTTGTTGTATTTCATTTTAATTATGTGTTAATTAAGGTTTAATTTATTACTAAAATTCATAATAGTTTTTTTTTATTTGCGTTTTATTTGCTTGCAATTAATTTGCAGTTATACTTAGAATAAATCAAGTTAAGTATTCTGGTGTAAAATGACATTCATGGAGGCGCTTCTGTAGCGACTCGTTCAAATTCTGCTGCGGTCTCTATTCAACAATCATATGGAAACATAACGTCTAAATCCGATTGCCAATGTAGAATAAATGTTTTGTGTGATGAACAGATACACAATTGTTGGTTGTTTTTTGTGATATCTTCAGAAAACATAAAATTCTTAAAACCCAAAAGATGGTCCTCAACCAGTTCAAGAATTAAGAGTTCAGTGCCATTCTCTGACATTTTTAAATGTGTTTTAGCAGTCAAATTAATGTTCAAAAATTCAGATGTCTATGTAGTTGTCTAAAATCTTTTTTGAGGATTGGGTACATTTTTGCGAAAATGACTCATGCCATTATCACCCTGCTTTGAAATAATCAGTTCTTATTTTGTAGCGAAATTCAAGACGACGATCTAGACTAGATAGAATAATGTCATAGATAATGAATTATGTTTCAAAATTGTCTCGAACAACAACGCAAGAACTGGGTACTAAATAAATACAGATCTTTAAATTAAAACAATATTACAGTAACAGTTGCAATAAACCTTACGAGCTGAAAAATGGGTAATAATAAAAGAACAAATAAAGTTTTATTTCACACTAGTCAGATGCCATTTTTCTTGTCTTTTAAAATCTCCTTTTAATGGTTAGATTTCGCATTTGAGTCGCATTCAAGCCTGTGTGGTCATGTCATACATGGATAGACTTTTCTATTCTTTACGTATGTTGGCATTTGCGTATTCTTTGCTTAAAATTTGTGACCTCCCTGTTGTGGGGGTGGTCCCGTGGTGGGGCGTCTTGGCTCTTTTGTGTTTTTTTTTTTTTTTTGTTTTTTTGGAATAGGGTAATAATAAAGAACAAATAAACAGTTTTATTTCAAATGCTTCCATTGTTTCATACCGCAGGACACTATCATTACGCTAAGTGCGCTCATATTGATTTTGTTCATAACTTAAGTGATCATGAAGACGACTCAGATGTATTTTTTACATCAGACGAGGAAGAAAATTAATTGTTTATTTACTGTACTATTTTTAATTGTTTAATTTCTTATTGCTTTTTTGTATTTTAGATTTTGAAAAATTTTATTTTTTAAAAAAAAAAGAAAAATCATCGAAATCTTAATATATAGCTGTGAGCATTATGGATTACGCATAATTCATGTATTGAAAAAAAAAAAAAAATTCTAAAATTTTTTTTAATTGTTTGTGATTTCCTTTTTATTTGATAAAGTTTTTTTAGTTTGTATTTTTAATACTCTATAAAATAAAATGAACGCTCGAAATTGCAATGCTTAAAAAGCAACTCGTGAAAATTCCATATATCTCGGTAACAAGTGCAGATATAGAAAAACTTTTCAAACAAAATTTACTGATATTTTTGTAAGCTACAACTTTTGTTTGAAATATTTTTTCATAAAATTATTATTTAAATAATTTTTGCAGGAAAACTAAAAAAATATCAAAAATTTTCTGGGAAATCTAAATTGTAGCCGTAGGGCTATTTTTTCATTTTAAAGTATATACTTTTAACTACCTGATCCCAAGTTTTTAGATCGTTTGTGTTTGTTGCTTCATTTTAATAAATTTTTGTCGTCATTGACGGGGTTATATCGAGATTATGTGGATACAATATAATGAAAATTAATATTAATTTTGATTTAAAATATATGGTGTTTACTATGGAATATTGTAGTGTCATGCGTAGTGAGCTTGTACGATAAACTCTAAGGTTCTAGACTATGGGAAGCAGATGAAAAACCGATTACAACATTACATCCAGACAAATAAATAGAAACAAATTAAAATTTTTGGTGCATTACTGAATTATTAAACTACTTTTGTGAGTGTATGGGATCTCACTTTTCTATAATTTTGATAATTCATAGTTCAGCAAAAATATTACTTATGCTGTTTAATATTCTCCGCGCATAAAAATAAACGTGAAATGTGATTGCATCTAAACAGAAACTTGTACTTGTTGAAGAATAACCACTTCTCACATGACAAAGAAATTCACATAATTATTGTAGGTACATATTTTTTCACCAAGACTTTGCTTTATCTCAACGTTTTTTACAGTATGTACATTTGAAGTAGCATTTACAGAAAAATATTTCACAAAGGTCATAAAACCTGATGCACACATTTTTTTGGAAGTATTAAACGCATAGAATTATTCATTCAGTGTGCAATTGAAATGTCTTCCGTAATGTGTGACAGTATTTAAAAGATTAATTGTTTACAGTTAATATAAAATCGTTGCATGTTTTTATTACACATGTAGTTGCACTTTATTGCTGTTATATGGTATTTAAAATTTGCATTATGCATTAAGCAACTAAAAGAAAGTAATTTTTTTATTATCATACAGTTACAATACTATAAAACACTTTGTTGGAATTATTAATATTATCACAGAACATGGCATTTCAAAATATTTATGTAAATATCTAAAACAATAACTAATAACAATATAAGTTTCTCCACTAAAAAGTATCATCACAAGTTGTATCAGACATGACCCGTCCAATTTTCTTATTAAATGGAGTTGTAGAACATAGTAGTGCACCTTGGCAAGTAAATATTTTATAGAACGTGATATAGAATCTTGATGACCTTTACTCTCAGTTTCAGAAAAATAACAGAATAGTGTAGATGCATTAAATATGAATTTAAATAAAACAGTTAACTTCTGTGAATACAAATGGCATTATATAACATAAAATAAAACTTAGTACTTCTACAGAAGATTTCATTTTCATTTATTAATATTAAAATTCCAAATTTAATTCTATTTTTACGACATATCTTAATTATGACGAAACCTGCGTTGGAATTTTGGTAAAACTCAGTATGTACACACGATAATTTGTGAACGGCAAGTGTAACATACTGTAAACATTTTTTTAAATTCTGAACCATTTTGGGCGCATATCCATACCGAGTGCGTAATTTCAGAACCCACTCCAGCTATACAACTTCTTAAGTTTTGACACCTAACCTACAGAAGACTGAATCCATGTTGGATTTTATAACCAATAACATTTAGTCCGCTACTCTAGATTTTTAGTTTGTGTAAATGGAGCTGATTTCTGCACGTTGCGGTTCTTAACATAATACCCTGGGTGTCGGAGGTCGTCGCGTGTAATGTTTTCAGTCGAGGATGCGATTTATATCGAAGCTAATTTTATATACACTTTATACTACTAAAATTCATAACAACCGAATTTTAAATATTTATAAAAATTGCGTAATTAATAAGTATAATAAGTTTTTAATTAAATTATAGCATAGTGTTAAATATAAGATTTTCCTGAAAGCTTTACAATATGTGATACGATGTTATAGGGGAAAGGCTCCCAGTACCGGACGTCTCCCAGTACCGGACAAAGTGTGTTTATGCTAATGGATGCTAGATGGCACACGCTTACACTTTGTTGTATAAACTACTTTGTTAAGTGGGCAACTATATGCAATCTTATGGTTGTAGCATCAGTGAGTCAGCTGTTATAGTTGAAAGTGTGTATGTTTAGTGGTGTGGTACTGTTGTTTGTTAAGTTTCATCCTGTGTATTTCGTTGTGTGGTGAGTTAAAATATATTTCTTTATAGCTATCTTGTCTTTTACTTCCATAGCAAATAAATATCACCTAAATAACTTCTGATCAAAATTCCTACACTTGCAACACATGCGAATTTATAAGCAGGTGTGAGGTGCCCGGTTTCGGACAGTAATGGTTATCCCAGTATCGGACAAAACAAAAACTAACAAAATAAGAACCAAAATACTAATTAAGAGTAGTTTTCAGTTTACGTCTGCGTTGTCGAGATGGCTGAAGAGAACAAAAGAGGAAAGTGGTCAGAAAATAATATGAAAGAGGCAATTAAGAGGGTTATTGAAAATCATATGTCTGTACGAGAAGCAGCATTGCAATTTTCGGTGCCAAAAAGTACATTAGGCGACAGAATAAAAAATATACTTAGTGGAAAATTAATTAACATGAATCCCCAAATGGGTCGTTTTACGAAAACATTTTCAGAGGAATTAGAGTCGCAGATTGTAGCTCATCTCAAAGATCTCGATAATAGAATGATGCCAATGAACCGAAAAGAGTTTATGAAATTTGTTTTTGCGCTAGCTGAGCATGTTAGGGTTCCCCATCAATTCAACGTTAACAAACGGAAAGCGGGAAAAATTCTATTATGAATTTATGGCCCGTCATCCTGAATTTTCGTTGCGTACTCCTCAATCCACAAGCATCCAGAGAGCTGTGGGTTTCAACAAAGCACAGGTAGATCTATTTTTCTCTAAATATGAAGAGTTGATGTCCAAATACAATTTTGCACTTTCCAAAATCTTTAATCGACGAGACGGGCATATCAGTAGTTCATGATAATGCAATTAAGGTTTTGTCGCAAAAAGGAAAAAACAAGTTAGCAAAATAACATCAGGCGAAAGAGGAAAGAACATTACCATTCTGCTGTCAATCAATGCTACTGGTGATCTATTCCTTCCTCCGTTGTTTGTCTTTCCAAGGAAGAAAATGATTGAGGAATTAAAAAAGATGCTCCTGAGGGTAGCTGCTTTGTTGCTGAAGAAAGTGGTGGATTACTACTAGTGGTTTTCTGACCTGGCTTAAGATGTTTGTTGCACCAGTCAACCCAACCAAGGAGACTGCAGCTCTTTTAGTGTTAGATGGTCACAGTACCCATAAAGATTTTCAAGTGATTGTGTATGCCAAGGAACACAATGTGCACATGATTAGTCTTCCACCACACACCACACACAAAATGCAGCCCCTCGACCGCACCGTAATGAAACCATTCAAGGCTGCATAACTTGCAGCGGTGGATGCAATCACCTTAAAATAGCAGTGCGAGACATTGCCGGATTAGTGAACATTGCTTTTACGTCCATATGCCGAATGGAGCTTGCAAGGTCAGGTTTTCGCTGCACGGGACTATTTCCTGTGCAAAAAGACATTTTCATAGATTTGAACTTCCTCGCAGCCCACTATGCAACACCTGCAGATACAGTTGGAGGGCTTAGAATTCCAGATCCTGCTCTTCCTGGCCCTTCAGGAGTTAGACCTTTGCCTGCCTCTCAACCAATCAAGACTGTTGAACAAACTCAAATTTCCACTCCTTCAGCTACGCCTACACGTCGTACAGTAGGCTCGACAACGTCAGCTGAATTTCAAAAAATAGTGGAACAAATCTCTCCAGCTCTCGATGAGACACGAAAGAGAATAGCAGTGAGAAAGGGAAGAAGTGAAAAAAGCGAAATTTTAACCTCCACACCATACAAGAACATGTTAGAAGAGAAAGCTAGAACTCGCCAAGAAAAGAAGAACAGAGCAGGAAAAAGTGCAAAAAGAGTGTTGCATGCTGATGAAGAACAAAACACAAAGAACAAAAAAAACGTCCTATTGATAGTCCCAAATCTCAAACGTCTCAAACTGACCTCACAGAATGCATAATCTGCTTAGAAACATTTGATGAGGAATGGGTGCAGTGCATGTCGTGCAAAGGTTGGGCCCATGTCGACTGTACTGCGCAAGACGACATAACATTTTTAAATGTGATTTTTGTGCGCCCAACAATTGATGATGCTTTTTACAATTTCTGACTATTTGACTGTTGTGTTGTTTAGACTTTTGGTTTTCACAGAACTTATTTTGTATTATTAAAAGCGAAGTTTTTTTGTGAGTTTTGTATTAGAAGATAGTGTTCTTTATTACTGTACAAGTAGTTACATGGTATAACAAGATATGCAATGTTACTTCCCAAAAATACGGAAAGCATGACAAAACAATTAGCTTAAAGTGCGTGTCCGGTACTGGAAGCCACATTTTGTGGTGCGCTCAATGTAAGCATTTTTTGTTTCACGTTTTTTCAGTATTCTATGTTGCATTTTAGCAAAATTATGTGTAGTTATGAATAATAGACATATTCTAGTGTATGTTAGTTATATTTAATTTTCCTCTCGCTTTTACTCCAATATTATACTTTGAAAATATCTAAGGTGTCCGGTACTGGGAGCCTTTTCCCTAATTCATTCACCTTCAACAAGTTCTTTAGATAAAAATGTGTAAAAATACCTCTATTACAAAAGTTTTCGACAATATGACAAACATACGAAGAATCATGCCGACTCCTTATTGGGAAACTGTTTGCTAGGATTAATATACCATTTTCTTTGTTTATTACCATTTCCTGACCTAAAAAGAGTGTTGTATTTTTCGATAAAAACTATTTGCAATATGCTATACATACATGTCTTGTTGTTATTTAAATAAGTAAATAATTGCTTAATGCCCAACTTTAAAATGGCCATACAAAAAACCATGACAATAGCAAAAAAAAATAATAAGAACACCACTGAATAAATCAAAGTGTTAGTCAATTATTTTTAAACACGATGTATTCTTTACAAAAACTTCTTTGTCCAATGCAATCCAAGCAGAGGGTGTGTCACGATGATGGTTCGTTAGACGTTTAGGAAAATTAGACATAAATTTTCTAAAAATTTGGTTACTTGCACAACTGGTCCTGATCTATCAATTTAAAATATTTTCAACGTTGCAACGTTGCCGCTCATATGAAAATGTGGCAACAACTTTGATATTTCAAATGAGACATTCTGTATATTATTATATTTTCAGATTCTACATTGAATTTGTGACGGATTTTTATAGAGGTACTATGTACCAAAATTGATAGTTTCCGAGTTATTTAATTTTTCTGAAAAAAATGACAGAAGAGACGGCATTTTAAACAACCATATCTTTGCCATTTTTCAGCAATGTTTTTCAGAATAAATTCTTTTGACTAACTCAAGGAACAAATACAGGGTGCTCCTCTCCACATGAACAAATGATCTACCTCGTATGTTTCAAAACTCATAAAGGTGTGAATAACACGAAAATACTGCACTTGGGTATAGGGAACCTATTATTATATGAAAGATAATTACTCTAGTTTCAGATGAGTCAACAAAATACGAGCTGTTCCATTTAAAATTAGTGACTTATACTGACCTGGAATTTGAGGAAGATCGAGTGAGTTTCATGAACACCCTGTACGAGGAGAATGAAATCTGATCAAACTTTCTGCAAAAAAGAATATTTAGTGATGAGTTATACGAATTTTCATTATCCTAGGCTGACAAATGGCAAAGATATGGTTTTTTAAAATGCCGTCTCATCTGTCATTTTTTTTTTTAAAAAATAAGTATATCTCAAAAATTAAATATTTTTGTATATAAAACTTCCATAAAAATACGTCACAAATTCAATGTAGAATCTGAAAATATAATAATATACAAAATGTCTTATTTGAAATATCAAAGTTGTTGCCACATTTTCATATGAGCGGCAACGTTGCAACGTTGAAAATATTTTAAATCGATAGATCAAGGCTAGCTGTGCAAGCAACCAAATTTTCAGAAAAATTCTATTTCTAATTTTCCGTAAACGTCTAACGAACCATCATCGTGACACCCTGTACACACATATACCTAATAAGGTGGCGGTGCTCCATTATGTTGGAAATAAGTGAGCATGTTCGTATGCCACTTCGTCTGAGAAAGAAATTGTCTTTGGTTAAGTAATAATTGGCCGAGATTTTTAACATTTATTTAGCCGTGAGCTGTGTTAACAGATTTTGGTGCATTTTTAACTATTCGTTTTGACCACTTTATTCTTGGTACGACTTTCAATTTAGTAGTCCACGATGACACTATTCCTAATCATTCAGAGACAAAAAAATTCTTTATTTAATTAAGGTTATTATAAACATTATTAAATAGAATTATTTGTCATATTAATTAGCGTTATTAGAGTAGTATTGTCTAAAGGCTGTCCTGTATTAGGACTTTAGGCCCAAAACCAATTTCTTCTTAAAGTTGATTAATATAACAATAAACGTTGTTTTGCAGAAAATATTTTACCACAACTTCAATAGACGAAGATTATATTATTACAGGTCGTATGCCATACTTTTTAGACAATCGTACGGACTCATACGTTGAATGGAGATTGGATAGAGGAACATAAAGATTTAAAACAAGAGAAGGTCCAGATAACAATCTGTTAACATTGGTTACAGATTTGTTGTTAAAGTATTTATAAAAAAATATTTAATAGTGACAAATTTGCTCAGTACCTACCCGTACTTCTTATATGGTAGAGTGTCGAAGTAGTCATCTACGAAAGTATACATGTTGACGTAAAAATTGTAGATAAGGCACAACTCACGATTCAGGTAGGTTTAAAATCTTGAGGGAGAAAATTGGTATTTGTCAAACGTTAACGAAATAACGGGCTCACAAATATTGATTATCTTTTTAAATATCGTCTGTCACCTTAGAGGACTGGAGGAGCACGTTTAAAATGTCTGTACAACCCCAATTTATAAAAGAGAAAAGAATAAAAATTTTTTTTTTTTAAAATTTTTGATTTAAATTAGATATTTATAAAAAAAAAAAAATAAGTTTGTGTTCTTTAATAAAGAAAGATTAAATTAAAATTTAAATAATAAAAAATAAAAAAATTTTTTAAAAAAAATTTAAAAAAAAAAAAAATAAAAAAAAAGGTTAAAAATTAATTTTAAATTAAAAGAAAAAGGGGGGAAAAAGAATTTTTTTTTTTTTTTTTTTTTTTTTTTTTTTTTTTTTTTTTTTTTTTTAATTTATATTTTAAATTAACATATCTAGAGGAGCACAATCCCACAGTTTTCAGGGGATATTTTTTTTTTTTTTTTAAGTTTTTTTTTTTTTTTTTATAATTTTTTAAGTTATTTTTTATTAGTTTTTTTTTTTTTTTTTTTTTTAAATATAAAAAGTGTGTTTTTTTTTTTTTGTGTGGGAAGAGAGGGGGGTGGGTGACTTCAAAACCGCCGAATGGAACGAGCAAATAGTTCTACACGATAAACACTGAAAGTGGTTGTGCAGATGGTAATGAAGATGATTATCAATCATGTCATGTTTTCCTCAGTTGTTTATCGGAAAAGAACGCCTGTGGATGGGGCGCTAATGAGTTCCACAGAATTAACAATAGACTAAACTTTTTATATAAACGTTAATCTAATACTGTTCTAAACATTTAAAAAAAATAAAGTGAAATTATGTTATGCACATATTTAGACCGGCCACGGTCAACTAGGCGATGATATAGTAGGCGGTAAGTCAATTAGGCTTCAGTCAACTAGACGATAAGTCTACTAGGCGATGGTCAACTAGGCTATTTGCCTACAAGGCGAAAAATGTTTAGGTAAATGTTTTGTACTTAATATGATTTCTTATTCTACACTCCTTACTCCGGTCATAATTACACCGTAATTCATATTGTCCAAACGTCGATCAACTGATCAACCACTTAACAGAACTACTCGGCACATTCAATCACTGTAAATGATTTTGATTTTACGTGTTATCCATATTAAGAGGGATTTTAAATCGTTATTACATGTCTATCTTTAAAAAAATTACACGCATCATAACAATTTCAAAAAAAATTTTTCTCCCGTAAATTTGTTTTAATTCATTTAAGTTGTTTTAATGTGATCGGGGGTGAACGATGTTGGTTTGTAGGTTACAGTTATTACAATTTCTTTTTTTTAATTAAATATAATAATCAGAAAGGAAACACCCCGACTAAAACGTTTTGTTGTTTTTCTGTATAATTACAACTGGGGTTCGTTGGTGTTCTTTTTTTTGAATTACATCCATAATAACAATTTCAAAAACAAACTAATAATATTTTTCACCTTTTAGTCAAATAACCTAGTAGACTTACGGTCTACTTGACCATCGCTACTTGACTTATCGCCGAGTTGACCATCGCCTAGTTGACTTATTGTCTAGTAGATTCTCGCCTAGTTAACGTAAACCATCGCCTATAGTGGGGATTAAGTCGATTGCAATTTCCTTCGAACCGTTCAAATGAAGGTGTAAAAGAAGAATGCTGCAGCTCTCGACCACCCTGTGTAGCCTACACATTTACTTCTATTAATCTTGATTATCAATGGATAACATAATTTTTTCCATGTAATAAATCGCATTTTCAAAAATTGGTGCAAGTGCGAATACAAGCGTTTGGCTTGGACTTCATGGATACCTTTACCTTACAATTCATTATGAAAACTGAGTAGGGCCCCTTGGGACTTCTTTTTAGCATTTTAAGTTGTTTGATTTTTTCTCCATTTCTTTTTTTTTCAAACACCGCGATCACGTGCCGTTCGTGATTTTGTAACTATCACTGTATAGTCCGTGGGCCCGTGACATAATGTGTCGGGAAATTTGTAGTCACCTTTTTGATTTTAGGTGTAGAATGCTATGAAACGTGCACATCCGTGACATGAGGCGCAAAAACGTTCACCGTTAGATTTGGCCCCATACAATATTGGACGCAATATATTTTTTAAATTGTACGTTAGCTTTTTGCAGACAAGACTCTAAGGTATGGTTTAGTTACCAAAGCCAAAAAAACTGATGTTTTTATCCAGACCCAACCGTTCAAGCGCATACAATTTTCATTGCAATGTTCATTGGCGATTGTATCGTCAGCTTTTTTGTAAATTGCTTTTTTTCGATGAAACATCATCAAATTCCAAAAACCTGACGTTTTGCTTGAAGCGGCGAAAAGTTAAAAAAAAATAAATCCGGACTTGAGGGGCAGAGTATTAAAAAAAGAATCAAATTATGACATTTTCCGGATTTATGTCACGGGCCCACGGACTAGTACTCGTTTATTCGGTTGGCAGGAATTCAATATATTGAGTTAAAAATTCGCTTTGCTCTGTCTCTATGTTGATGACTTCATAGCGATCATCTGATTCTAACTACAGATTTCTATAATGGGGCAATAAATCTAAAAAAATAATACAATTTTAATTTATTTTTAACATTTTGTAAATTTAGGAGACCAATATTATTTACAAAGCGTTTCAAAAACTATAAAATTTAAGTTTAGTTTTTTTGTTAGTCTGATGATAGTAATTAAATTTTGTTTGATAAATATGGGACACATCTAAATAATAGTAGAGTAATTACAAATCCAAACAACAAATTTAACTTTTTAGGTAGAAAACGTTTAAATGTGTCCACTTTCATAGTGTTTAGAAAATCTACGGAATTGAGTGATAGTACCAAACAAATGTAAGAACTCGTATCTCCCTATATATGAAAAATGTTCTTAATGCAAATTTCAAGTTTAGTGCGCCAAAATATGATTGACATTAATTAAACGTTTTCATAAACCTGTAATTATGCATAATAACACTTTAATTAAGAGAAAAACCTTGGTACGTATTAAGAAAATTGCAACATAAATGTAAAAAAAACATCAAATTTTCGATATTTTATGACTAAGATATTAAAAATTTGGTTTTTTGTTCTTGGACAATGACATTGTTTATCCCCTACATCACATTGGTCTACTATTACGAGACACCGAGCATTAAGGACTGATTTTTTCAAAACAATGCTTAAATGTTAGTGTTATGTTAGGCAATCTAACTTACATACTTACTTAACTTTGCATACACAACAATTTGTTTTGTATGGTTTATTGAGAAATAAGTGAATGTGAATTTTACAGCTATTGTATGATTTTCTTTATTTAATTTTACCTTATTAGTTAGTCTGTACTCCAATTGAACAGTTGCTGAATGAATAAACAATAAAATTTCGCTAGTACAAAATAGGGTCCATCACCGTCCGACAATTTCTAATCGCTGCACTGCACTGCGCAATACAAGTTTGCATATTAAATATTGAAATAAAAAAATCTTCTTGTATGGCTCTCGTGTATTAAAATATGCCATTTTTGTTACCTTGTCTTATAAAATATTCTTGAAATGGAATTAATGTTAACTAACTTCAAACAATTTTTTTAAACTTTACTCTAGAATTAACCTTCTTCTATCCATTTTTGTGTTTATATACCAATGTTTTATTTAAATTTTAGGTAAACACTCATACAATCAGTTTTAATTCCTACCGTTAATGGACTCTTAAGAGGTACATTGCTGGTACTTAAAAATTCAACAATAAAATTCCACTTTCTTATATAAAAATTAAATCTCGAGTTCTTAAAATATATATTGGCAGTTTTGAATAGTGCCACTTTCAAAATTTACAATTATGGTAGTAGTATCTAATTCGGCTGTTATCGCTTTTATCTAAATTAGTAGTATTAGTGACAACAACCGAAATATCTTGTAGAAAATTAAGAGATGCTTGAATTATCCAGACCCGCCAATTACAGAAATTTTTTTTCTTAAAAATTATTCCACATCTTCTTTGTAATAGAATCTTCTGTATACTTTTGACCAACTGTATTGGAACTCAATTCGCTATGCATCTTAAGCTCCAGAACATTTGTACTTTCTACCAGAAGTGGTGCTTATCCCTACTAGCTGGACAAAACATATGGCATGTAGATAATATAGGCGAGTTCCAACTAAAAAAAATCTGAAATTTAACCCAACAATCGACTATTAGCTATTTAGAGAAGTATATTGTGTCTCAAGGGCAGAAAATAAAGCATTTGCTGTTGTGAAAAAAATTATAAAATATTTGAAATACTTTCTGTAGATGTCTAAAGCCTTTGAGGCAACTTCATTGTTTATGGTGCACATGTGAGGTTTATAGTCTCTTTGTTCGCTGGATCCACGTTCATCCACGTCCTTCATTTTCATGTTTAAGTGTTTGCTAATTGCACCAGGTGTCTGACTAAGAGAGGTAACCCGCTGTATCTCAGAATGATACACGGTACAACTTAGGAAAAAAACAAAATCGCTTAGGAGAAACTGCTGGAAATTATTTTCAAGTTTCCTACTTCACCAATTGAGGGCGTAGTTCACAATAACACAAAAGAAGATCATTCCTCACTTACCCCTACCACTTATTTTACAAGATAGAAGAAAAATATTGGAGCAAACTGACGTAAAATTATATGAAGGTTAGGAATACAGGGTGTTAAAAAAAGAGTGTAAAATATTTCAGGAGGTAATAGTATGAACCAAAATAAGCAGAAAAGTCTTAATAAATATGAGTCCGCAAAGTATCGGTTGCGGAGATATGGACCACTATTCGTTTTTCAAACATTTTATTTTATTAGGAATAAACCGACAAAGGAAGCTTTCAAAAAACCAAAAACAAAATTACAGAAGATGTTCAAAATGTCTTCCGTCCATTTCCAAGCAGACGACATCTTCGTCTCAACGATATTCGAACTCTTTCAAAAACACCCTCCTTGGTTTGGATTTCTTGACAGTTTTGATTAATCCGTATCTGCAGCTCTTCCAGGCTATTTACAGCAGTACCATACACTAATGTCTTCAAATATCCCCAAACAAAGAAATCTAGAGGGTTCAGATCAAGCGATCTTGGAGGCCATAAAACATGTCCCGCCCTCCCTACCCATCTAAATAAAAGGTGCTAAAAAACATAAAACATTCCATACCTCCGCAACCGTTACTTTGCGGACCCATGTTTATTAAGACTTTTCTGCTTATTTTGGTTCATACTATTACCTTCTGAAATATTTTACACTCAGTTTTTAACACCCTGTATTTAAATTTTGTGGTACTATTACTGTTCATTTATTATAGATAAATGATGTTTTTGTATCATCATTGTGAACTACGCTCTCGATTGGTGGAGTAGAAACTCGAAAATAATTTCCAGCAGTTTCTCTTATGCGTCTTTGTGATATTGATTTTAATCGTTTCTATTATTATTATTTTTGATATCTTGAGAGCAGTTATTGTTTCATATTGTACGTCCAACTTCCACTTTCAATAAACTCACTTTCTAACACTGAGTAACTGAACTTTATTTCTGAAATTTTTATTTTTTCGTATTGTTTTTGCTCCAATATTTTTTTTCTAAAGAATTCAACTTAGGTAACGCACCAGAAAAATTAGTGATATTTCATGGTTTACATCTAAAAAAATATTACACTAAAATTAAGGAAGTTTATTACTCTAAAATTCAACAACTTATATCAGAAACTTTGTTCTAATTTTTTTCTAATAGAAATTAAAATAGAAGAGACTTTATCATTAATCATTAATTTTTATATAGAAATTTGCTAATCAAAAAAGCGAAAAAATGAATTTTCATCTTTGTCCTAATAAAAATTGAAAGAAAACTGTAATCAAAGTTATATGCAGCTGGCAGTAACTGTGATCACCTCAATTATTTTGGCCGTTGTGGTCAATAAAACTGCGTTGTAATTAAAAAAAAATTTGTACAATGGGTGTTTTACATCGGAACAACTTTTTTGGGAATAAAATGGGCATATAAAAACTGAAACAATTTATTACAGAATATATAACAACAAGAAAAACAATCTTACCTCTTTAACAACCCTATTTTAAAATAAAAAAATTGGGAATATTCTCACTTACTAGATATCTAAAACAAAAAGAAATGTATTTTTATTTTTTTTAATTTTTTATATGTATATTAGCCTCGGCAGACGTTTTACTTTTGATTTTTGGACATAGCTATGGTCGAAAACATTGACAAAAACAAAAGAGTTTTTTGAATCTCAAGAAACTAATTTGACCAACAAAATGTTTCTAAAGATTTGTATTAACAATTTTTGTTTTCACCAAAACCTTCATCGAAATTACCTTGTATCATTTCATCATCCATTTTCTAAATTTTAATCGCATTCTTCACCATTAGTAGTATCATAAGCCACAATATTCTCGGATTTGTGTAATCGTATTTTTTTTGTCTCCTGGATGTACCGGGCTTACTAATCATTGCTTTTTTCCAAAAAAATTATAAGTGTGCTGTTGATCAACTTGATTCCTCTTTTTCATCTTTTCTTGAACATAACCTCGAATTCTGGTCAAGAATTTCTCTGGATGAAATGGATATGGTCCGGTAGTGGCAAATCCCCATATTAAGTTTCTCTTAATTGCTCTAATATTTTCGTTTCCACTATTGGTTGTTTTAGTGCATAAAGTATGTTGGAGTAATTTTGGGAAATTGGATGACTATATGGGACTCACATAAGATTTCGTATAAACAGCAAAATAAGAAAAATAATCGTGACTGAATAGTACCGTACATAATATCATATAAATACGTATACATATTGAAATGTTTGGTTTTTCAAAACCGTCACTAGTTAAACATTTTTTTTTAATTTATGTTTACTTGTTAATTTAATTTCATTTTTCAATAATTATGCCCAATGCATTTGTTGCTCAGTGTACTAAATAAAACAGTTATATTTTTACGGTTGACAATCGAATGAGGCTGTTTTTTTATATAGATCACTTCTCTCGCTCGTCAAAAAATCTCGGGTTTGCTCGATAAAGAATCACTTTGCTGACTTGGTAGTACATAAATTAGTAGTGCATTTCAAATATTTAATGTATTTAAATAAAGAAACGGATGATATTAGTGATTTTATAATTTGGTTGGTTAATCAACGGAATATGTAATACCCTTGATAGGTAGATGCAATCAGATAATTTATATAATTTATTATTAATTAATAACAATTCCAATTTTTGTGCTTCCAAATAAATTGCTAAAATTGTAGTTACATAAAAAACAGGTACTACGTTGAAGAGTGTATTCACTTTCATTATGCTTCATCACCCTCATTATCTACATCGTCCATTTCGTACCTATATTTTTCTTTAAAAACACCTTTGGGGTCGTAAATATCTATAAGTTCAGTGAAATCGTCTCTATAAAACTCCAAAATATGACTCAATACTCTTCCTCCTTGAACTTTTTGAACTTCACTACATTTACTGCAATCACTTGCCAAAGCATCCGGTAGATATGCTGAAACAATGATTTCTCATTAGTTTTCTTTACAAATTTTTCAATCAGGTTTATTTATTTATTCGTATGATACATTATACAAATGTTGTATTGTGATGTAAGTGTTATTGATGGTGCCCCAGAAGATCAGTAAATTAATAAAAAACAAGTGAAAAATCACCACTTTACTGAGATTTTACCATACTAAACATTATCTCTTGTAATGCTGCAATTAAATAATTTAAATTTTCCATCAATATTCAAATTTATAATTTTTTAACTGCTAATCTAACCCCTAGATCATCTTGTTCACCTTTCTTGTAAATAATATTTAATTAATATCTAACGAATAAACGTACTACCTACTCTTGTTTCAAAAACAATAAAGCAGCTCTTACAATATTACCAAATAATCTTTAACCCATGTGAAGTTAGACATAAATCCAGCCATAAAAATGGATTTTACTGTTACGCTATGTAAATATTCAGCCATGTGATGTATCAAGTAAACGTTATATAATGTTTACGTTACCATTGAATTTTAATGTTGTATAACGGTTTCTTGATACATCACAAGGCTGATTATTTATATTGGCTTAAATGTTTATAACAACTAAAACAACAAACAATCAAGATAAATAATTCTTATTTTAACATTTGTTTATAAAAAATTTTTAAACAAATTTGCAAAAGTACACTTATACCTATCAATTTTAAAAACTTTTTTCATAGTGTTGGTGTGGATTAATTATTATACAAATTTAGCAATAAATAATATTTATAATTATAAACAACATATCAAAGAATAAAAATATTTTATTTCACTTATAACTACACGCGACATTATAGTCCATATGTAAAGTACGTTCGAGGGTGAATTTGAACGTGTGGGCGTGTATCAATTTTTAAGTTAATTAAGCAATAACACTAACAAAATTAATAAACCTAACCCTTACTGTTTCACTTCACTTCACAATATTAAGCTCTGCTCACACACATTTCCTTCTCTCTTTAAACACAGATCTTGTTTTTCTCTAAATTTTATTAACAAGATTGTGATTTCCGATCTGTCTGTTTTTCTCTTTTTTTTAAATAATACGTATTTTACCTTCATTTTTAATCTTTGTTTCTATGACTATATTATATTTTGTTAAAAGCGCTTGTTCGTATATCGTTTCAGTTAATTTTGCTATAATATTTATCTTCCCTTTACACATAGGTACCGTTTGGTGATGAATAAAAAAAAATTGTTACAGAATTCAGAAATTGATTGATCGATTGACTTGAATCAAACATATTTGTCCTGAACTCAACTCATCATTTAACTGATTATGCTAAGCGACAAGGTTGTTGTAATTGGGCTTCTTCAATGCCAGCACATTGCTTTGTGCCAATAACGTGCTAAGGAGTTCCGTGTTATGCATTCCTAATTCACTTGCTAACTGATACCTATGTTTCTATTGATGAAATTGTAAAATTGCGAATATTTCAAAAACTACAACTTTTTGGAATAAACTACCTTACATGAAGTCACTGTTATTTTTTATGTAAACGAGATAAGATTCTAAAAATAGGGCGTTTCCATTTAAAAAAATCGATTTTTGACGAGTTTTTTAATAAAATTTTTACCTTCCCTGTTTGACCACCCTGTATTAATATTTATCATAATGGCATGAATAATCTGTTAAACTAATTCTTCATCTACAAAGAAATTACTTCAAATTAAGTAATACGAGTTCCCGTATAGGTAAAATTGATACTTCTGTGTTGGCCTGCAAATGTCATTTTTGACATAAAATCTTGAATAAGTCAGAAACGACTAGACTTAGGTATAGAAAATTATACATCGAAAATGTTCAAAATTTGTCGTAGAATCTAAATATGCAAGAATATATAGGGTGTTTTGTTTAAATTAACAAAGTTGATAGTTTCTTCCGGTATAACCGGAAGTGTCAACTTCTTGAAAATATTTTAGCTGAGTTAGCCCTGTTGACATTAGCATGTGACGAAGTTTTCAGAATGATCAAACGTCTAGTTTCCGAGAAATCAATCGCGGTTATTCAACGTGGGACACCCTGTATATGTGTAGAAATTGTTCTTTTCTTAAACTATTTATAAATTGAAAGATGTTTGAAAATAAATTTTCGCAAATGCTTTGAAAATCTCGATACTAATCATCTACATTATTGTTATTTCTGTGACGATCATTTAAGGTTCTGTTACACTCCAAATTTCAATAAAAAACGAGGATCTCGCCTTTGTCTTGTGTTCATACTTCCTATATAACAGTCCTCAAAATAATCCGCAATGGGTAAAACTAAAACGTTTAACCAAACTTTAATAACATTTAAGCATGGCACAATCAGTGAAATCACTAGTAAATTTAATAAAATCTCTTCTAACTTTGAAAATATATAATCTGCAACAAATGATTCTTAAGCTAATATACCGGCAGTTGCAGCACAATCTAAGATTTTAATTACACTGGTAAACAATAAGCAATCCCGATCTACGACTAAATCAGAAGTATTACAAAACGTTGATTTAATTTCATCCAACATTCAAATTAATCAGGTGAAACCTATTAAAGATGGTGGAATTTTAGTGAGCTGCCGAAAAGGCCCTGTCAACCAAGTATGAGATGAGACAAATTAAACCAACACCTATCAAGCTTAAAATTGTAGGTCTCACTAAATATCTGAGTCCTGAAACGTTTCAGCAATATTTTAAAATTCCAAATGCTAAATTTTTCTCAGATGATTCTTGTTGTGAAGTTTTGCCATTCTCAACAGTGAAAAACAATTATTCTATTTTTCAAGCTAACAGCACTGCTGGTGCTGTTCTTTACGATAAACTTTTAGCGGCTGGTCGTGTTCTCATAGGATTAGATGGATTCACTGTATCGACGGAATGGAATTGCGTAGATGTTTAATTTGTAATAGTTATAGCCACCCATCAAAATTCATTGAATGTGATTGTAATCATGCGGCTTGGAACCGGATCAACTGTACTGCTTACGTGCTTACTCATACACCCTAAACAACATTAAAGAAAATGTATTTGGAATAAAAAGGCTTAGTGCAGATACATCTGATCAAAAAAATCGGTAAACCGAATCACGTCAAAGCAACTGTGGTCTTTTCTTAAAAAAACTGCTGTCCACAGACTCTTCTAAAACCGAATCTCGCCAATGATATCAAACGCCAACGTTACCAATGAATTTTATAGCGGCTGATATTGTTCAGTTTTTAACAATAACACTAAAAAAATTTGATTCTAAACTTACACTTAATCATATTTCAACTGAAGAAGTGGTAAATATTATAAAATCCTATAAAACAAATTCTGTTGGTTTCGACAACATCAGTGTCACAATGTTGATTGTGATCTCTAGAGTAGGTATGTCCCAAAATAATCACTCACATTTTAAACAACTCGATCAAAACTAATACCTTTCGCTCTCAATGGAAAACTGCTGTAATAATACCTATTGCAAAAGTTACCAATGTTTGTGAGATGAATGAACTCAGATCAATCTCTATTCTTCCTGTAATGAGTAAAATACTTGAAAAATGAGTACATTCACTAATTTATTTATTCATTGAGGAAAATAAATTGTTACCTTTATTATTTAATGCCTTAGATGACTCGAAAGCACATCTACGGCTATGATTCTCGTTTCGTCAGTACCAGGGCTGATGGCAACGTGTTTACACAGATTAATCTATTGTTCTCAGACCCTAAATGGGTCGATATGCTGCAAGAGCGGCACAATGATCGTATTTTGGTTAGAATTTATTGGTTTTTACTTAACCGTAGAAGTACCGCTTTCACAAGAAAATAAAGAATTATTTCAAGCAATTATGATTTATTACTCCGCGCCAATAGTATACAGACTTTAATAGTTATTTTATGGTCAACCGGCAACTTCGTGCTGTTTATTATATAGTTTTTGGTCATTTTGTGCCTTTATATGGATTACTTCTTTTTTGTTAATTTATGGACAGACCCGCCGCATTCCTAGTTCTATTAAATCAAATAGGACCATTTATGAACGAACGCGCTTAATTTTGTGTTTCTAGAGGAACGCGCGTCGGATGCCAGTTCAAACAGTTCTTTTGACATTGAACTTTTAATTGATTGTGTGATATCTTGAGGTGTCATTTGGCACTCAAGTGATGATGATTACAAGAACAGATAACTGGCTGAAATGTCACACGTTCGTTTAAAGAGAACGCGCGTCAGCTAACGTAGTAAGAACGGGTGACAGAAGCAGAACGCATCATTTTCTACGTTTTGAAACGCGCGACACAAAACGCCGTACATAAACCGACCTAAATAGTAAAAAACTATCAATTTATAAACAAAAGCAAAAACGACTATATATTCGTCGGATTGATAAATCCTTTCTGCAGTTTATATTTGTTTGAGTAAAATCATTCAGACCACTACAAAATCTGGTATGCAACTGATCCATAACCTTGTTTTATGGTCTCGCCACAGTAATTCTGAGGCTCGTCCATAGATAATGGACTTGTTACATAAATATCTATATTGCATACGTATTTTAGACTGCATTTTATGTACGGCTGTTTTGAATCAGACGACCCAATTAGTCGAGAGTAGGCTCAAATTAGACCTTAAATCGTCCTGATCACGATTCGTCAAAAAATGTGATCATTCCCGTACATATTTTAAAGTGACCTCTCATGAGAGAATTACTAAAATCGAGAAATGGGCTAAAAAAAGACGAATATCAAAAAACACTCCCTAGTAATATTCTACAAATTACAACAAATCCATAGGTATAAAGAAAAATGCGTCTTACGGGGATTGATACCGAGAATTCGGGAAAACCTAAAGTCCCGTTTGGGATGCAATTCGAGGGTGGCGCACCTAGCGAACAGTCGGGAAATTAAAAAGTGATGAGCAATTTTTGCTAAGGACAAGCATTGTTATTTAATTGTAAAGCATAATTGAGAAAATGTGGATAAATAACTGTATTGCAAAGCGGACTTTTTTTTAGATCACTCTTAACTAGCCATGATGTCTGTCTAAGAATAACTCCAAATAATATGTTTTTCGGTTCTCCGTCCATAATCATTGATTTGCATCACTCAAAAGCGGCCAGAAACACTCCTTTTTTAGTCCGACAAAAGAGTTACTAAATGTTGGCAATATCACATTATACTCATGGTACTGAAATCATTACAATCCTCATGCTGGAATACGTAAATAATACTCTTTTACATCTTATTTCAAAAGGGTTTTATAGGCCTTTTAAAAGCAACCATTGAAAAAAACACGTTTTTAATATACAGGGTCATTGATAGTCGATGGTAGGTTAAACGTTTATGGAAAACGGGGCATAGGAGTAACCTGAAAATTTGGCTACTACCATAAATAGACACGATCTATCTTTCTAAAATATTTTCATTTTGGCGGTGTTGCCGCTTCTACTCAAAAGTAGTAACAACTTAGTAATTTTTAATGAAACACTTTGTATATTATTCAATTTTTCCAATTGCAATTTCTTACTGATAATTTTTTCTGAATAGTTTCCTATACCTATCTACACCGGTTTTCGAGATAATAATTATTTTAGTTTATTTTCTTTCAAAATATGATCCCACCAAAATTTAAATTTAGCTGCTATTTGAACCCATATAAGGCTGAAATTTTAGATACAGTTTGCAAAAACCTTGTATTTAACAGCTACCTAAATAAATTTATTTTATCTTATATAAGGCGGTTTAAAATGAATGATTTTGACGTGACAGACAAAAAGGTCAAAACGTTATTTTTTTTAAATGGAACACCCTGTATATTATTTAAAATTCTGATAAACAATTAAAATGCCTTTAAATTGATATAGCATAGTGGTATAGCTAACTCTTCAACTTTTCGAAATAATAGCAATATGTTACGGGTTATTTGCAAAGTAAAACGTATGTCAGGAGCCTTCTTAGAAACGCGTGTCGTGTGTAGCACTTTACGACGAAATTGAATTTGCCGCGCATATTGCTAATTTCCCATTGGTAGAAATGTTTAATTCACAAAAGTGTCAAAGAAGACAAGCGGACATTTTCTACTTCCTTTCTACTTGGGTGTTTTCGGCGTGCCTCGTGAACTTAAAATTTTACACATAAATTATTAATGTGTGCTTCAATAATTCCAAGTTAAATTGGTGTCTAACGTTAAACCCGACTGCATTCACCGTAAGTATTTCTTTTCCTTTTTATTTCGTGTGTTAATTCTAATTACGACATATGCTTTAGCACGTGCGTCGACCTCATATTCTCATCGTGTATTACACCTGGATAACTCCTGGGGGTGCTGGAATGGCTCTTTAAGAACTCTTCGCTACATAACTTGACGACTAGCATGGTTTCGCATACATTTAAGCTGCCAACAACCGATGTACTCTACAGACCGAGGGGTCGTTCACGCTGCATGCTTTCTGCTTCGAGGGAACATATTTGTCTTCCGTTTTTTGTTGTGTACTTCCCCTAAAGGAAATCTTGGGGCTAGCTATTTTCTGAAGCTGTCAAATACTGTCGCTAGTAAGAACCTTTCTTCTTGGAACTGCATACTACAGAATACAGCTAAGTTTTAATGTTTAAGAAACCTATTCACTATTCATGCATATGAAGCTCACGTACATGTGACATAGAACGGTTTTAATCTCTAGCATTTAAGTAAATTTTTATTTGGGGTAGACTCCACCACCGACGTTTAGTTTTGTTTTTGATTAGCTCCATAAGAGCTTGGGCGCTTTAGATAAAGTGCATGAAGCTAAAACAAAAAGCCTTTTGGTTTGGCGCGAGCTGTTATTCCAGTTTAAGTTAGTTTTAAGTCACCGTGTGTAAGTGACGTGTGTACGTCGAGTTTCTTTAGTAACCAATCCTCAATTGGAACGCTAACTTTAATTTGGGGTGTAACAAACAAAAGCTTAACAGAAATTCGACACGTTAATTGCGAGCTTTAATTATTGTTGTTGCTAACGCACGTAGTCATATGCGACAGTTTCTTATTTCTGTCACATTCTTCTAGTACTGTAAGTTTTATTTGCTATATTGAATTGTCTATTTGTCTCTCTGATTTGCGTTCGTTTTAGCGTATTAGACCTTTAGTAAAACCTGTTAAACTCCTGTTGGTGGGTTTTATTTTTTTTCTATTACCAGCAGATGGCGCCTTGTTAGGCAGCAGTCTATTTCTTTACAGTTCCTCAAGGACCTTCCCAACTCACCGACTAAGCCGGACACTGCTGTGCTAACTACTACAAACACTGGATCCTCCACGAATTTAGTGCGCTACATCGAGCCAAATTGTTTTGTTTTTCTCTCTAGGTTGTACCGCTGCAGCCGTCGCTTTCTTTTATTATTTGTGAACTACAACCGTTACAAATAATTATTAAAAATCACATTGTCTTCACATAATTTGCATTAGTTAGCGATGGAACGCCATATAATTTGACAATTGGTCAATTATTCATTGTGTTTGACAGACGTCGAAGTTTTGAGATTTTGATTGTGATTTACTACTTAATACTTATTCAAAAACAAATTACAATAGAACGAAATAATTACTCGCATAAAGTTTTGATGAATCTATTTATTCTTCTTGGACAATGTGACAAAATTGTGGCAAGAACATGTAGGAAATTCAATGAAATGTATCCTGATTTGCAGTCAATGAACAGAAGAAAGTTTATGATTTAAGCTTAGAACCATAATTGATAAAGTTCTCCTGTATTCGCATAAACTTTCTTTCGTTCACATAGAATGTGGTTATTTAAGTAATTGTGAATGATCTATCGACTTAAAATATTTTCAGGGATGCGACGTTGCCGCTTCTTGTGGAAATATGTGGCAACTTTACCGCTAGATACAAAAATGACAAAAAGTGCATATTTGAAATTCTACGTTCAGCGGCGCATATAAAATAACGTGGTGCTATTTGAAAAATCAAACTATCCATGAATTTAGAATTTTAAATAATTGATTACTCAAAACAAAGTTGGAAATATAAACAACTAGTTGTAATTAGCACATGTAATGCATATTAAAGCTGCAAAATAGCAGTTGGATAAATTTCAGGATAACCATTTTAGATGCCATGTATGATACATAACGTCAAGTTAGAATTGCCAAACTCATTGTTCTGCACAACTTTCATTAATAAAGTTTTTCCTAAACCAAATATTTTCCAAGATATCGCCCACACACGCACTAATATAATAATATAATATAATAATATATAATACCCTGTATATAATAATTGCTTTATAAGTAATTATTGTTTGGAAAAATTGAATAAAATTGGTAAACGTATTCTAAAAGTAGGTGATACATTTCTGTGTTATAATCATAATTGTTTTTCTGTAAATTATATGTTTGTACCTATATGTATAAACATATGTAATTTTCTGTTGAATATGATATGAGTTAAGTGAACAAATTTATTGTTTATTTAGAACTTTGTAGAATAACTCAGTAATAATCTGAGAAATTACATTTTTGTAAATAGTCAAAGGATATGATTACTTAATTATTTCAAATTGTCGTTGTAACTGAATAATTTGTTCTCACGCTAATTTTTTTCTTTGCTTAATTGATTCTCCAAAAACTTGATGGAGGTTTCGTACACACCTATTTCATATCGTTGTTTTGTAATTTGTATTTGGCTTTGTTGTTATTTATAAGTTCATAAATACTAAACTATGATTCAATTGGTGACGAAAATTCTCATTTTGTCAAGTTTTGTCAGTAACTAGTTACAATAATGAAACAAAAATATATGAAAACATTATGACTGTTACCAAAAGTAGACACCTTATGGCTAAGAAACAGTGTCTCCTTAATAATAATTTAATTGTCTATGTACGATCTTCTCTAAGAAAAAAATAAAAAGTAGGTACTTATTAACAATGCTCTAATCGTCAGTCCGGACGACAATGTTGATCGCCTGTGAAAGAAGACAACATTTTCTGATTTAAGGAATATACTTGATTAAAAATTGGCCTAGTGCTCCGTTTAAAAAGGTTTTGACCTATTTCATACGCCAAAGTCACGTGGAGTTTGCTGGATAGCTGAATACTTCGAACAACCTATTGCCGCATAAGTTTTGGCAGTACTTCATATTGTCCACATCTTACTCTATCTTCAACTACCTTAAATAAACAAGTAGAAAAAGACATCAGTAGAATAATGAACGGAATCAAATTGATTTTAGTGACAAATTAAGATTTTGTTTAGGTATGTACATACATACAAACGCCGGTCATGTACGAGTAGCAAGATCTTAAGTAGAAAGAGTGGAAATGGAATTTTTTATGGCAACAAGTTTCCCTTAGTACTCATTCAATGCAATGTGACCACCAGCCGCTATATTAAAGAAGTGATGCAATCATATCTACTTCAATATCTTCTTATGTAGTTCACTTATTTTTAAACTTCTCCTGACTAATCACCTATAGAGCGAGTAGGGAAATTATAGGTAGAATATTTGGAAACCCTATTAAACCATAGCGCAAGAAAAGGTTCGTAAAGCTTCACCAATTTTGAAACTAAAGAGCAAAATCAATCAAAACCAAAAATCATTGAAAGGATGGTCCAATTGCAAAAAGAAAATTACAGGAATTATGTACTTTTTATGTGCTAGGAGATGAGACAAGTCTTAGTACGGTAAGGTCATCCAATACGAAGATATGGGGAATGAAAACTTTATCGATTCTAAGCGTCTAGTGATATACATACGATATGATTTAACCAAGTGATGAATATATAGTGGCGAGGAGAAGTGTGGTGAGCAATAATGCTGAAAGTACTTAGATAAGTAGGGGCGAAACGGGTAACAAGGTGGAGGGAGAAAGAAAAAGAATTTCTGAAATGTATTTTTTATTAAAAATTATGTACCCTTGATTACAAACTGTTATCGTATTCTACTATTAAAAAGCTATCTCCTGGCACTTTAAATGAATTTTGTACCACAAAAACTCTACCAGTAATAAGCACCGAAAGAGGAAAAATCACGAATTACTATACTTCATTGTCGGTATTGGGGATGTAAAAATGATGTACCCCTGATTTAAAGATCTCATTATACTCTACTATTAATAAGCTATCTTTTGGTTCTATGTCTGAATTTTGTACCCAAAAAGCTCTTGCAGTAATATGCTCCGAAAGAGAAAAAATCGCGATTTGTTATACTTAATTGTCGGTAATAGGGGGTGTAAAAATTATTTACCCTTGATTTTAAGATGTCATCATATTTTACTATCGATAAGCTATCTTTTGGTTTAATGTCTGAATTTTGTACCCAAAAAATACAATAACAAATCGCAATTTTTTCTCTTTCGGAGCATATTACTGCAAGAGTTTTTTGGGTACAAAATTCAGACCTAGAACCAAAAGATAGCTTATCAATAGTAGAATATTATGACACCTTTAAATCAGGGGTACATAATTTTTACATCCCCTATTACCGACAATGAAGTATAACAAATCGCGATTTTTTCTCTTTCGGAGCATGCTACTGCAAGAGCTTTTGCGTACAAAATTCAGACATAGAACCAATAGATAGCTTATCAAAAGTAAAATATGACGGCACCTTTTAAGTCAGGGGTACATAATTTTTACATCCCTATTACCGACAATGAAGTATAACAAATCGCGATTTTTTCTCTTTCGGAGCATGCTACTGCAAGAGCTTTTTGCGTACAAAATTCAGACATAGAACCAATAGATAGCTTATCAAAAGTAAAATATGACGGCACCTTTAAGTCAGGGGTACATAATTTTTACATCCCCTATTACCGACAATGAAGTATAACAAATCGCGATTTTTCCTCTTTCTGTGCTTATTACTGGTACAGTTTTTGCGGTACAAGATTCTTTTAAAGTGCCAGGAGATAGCTTTTTAATAGTAGAATATGATAACAGTTTGTAATCAAGGGTTCATAATTTTTAATAAAAAATACATTTTAGAAATTCTTTTTCTTTCTCCCTCCCCCTTGTTACCCGTTTCGCCCCTACTTATCTAAGTACTTTCAGCATTATTGCTCACCACATTTCTCCTCATCACTATATATTCATTACTTGGTGTCGTTACATCATATCGTATGTATATTACTAGACGCTTAGAATCGATAAAGTTTTCATTCCCCATATCTTCGTAGTGGATGACCTTACCGTACCAAGACTTGTCTCATCTCCTAGTACATAAAAAGTACATAATTCCTGTAATTTTCTGTTTGCGATTGGACCACCTTTTCAATGATTTCTGGTATGGGGGTGTAGCTTTTACGCAAGTCACACCCCCCACATTTCAACTTTAAAAAGTATGCCTATTTTTGGAGTACAAAATTTTTAAAGTGGGTACAAAATTAGCACATAAAAAGTACATAGCTCTTTAGTTTCAAAATTGTTGATATGGGGGGTGCAGCTTTACGGACTTCGCAAGAAATCATAAATCGACTAATAAGTAGTTCGAAGCCAAGACATGCCAATGTGTAAATAAATAAACATGATTTGTTCTTGTTGTTGCCAATTTTTAATCAATTCTCTCAAATCAGAATAATATTTCTGCCGAATTTAATTCGCTAATTCCATTGTTCTTTTAGTGTTGCGTTTTCAATGTCATTTATATTGCAGGTCTATAATAAACTGTTCCGGCTTTAACAAAAAGTAAAAGTCTACAGTTTTTCGAACGGAAAAAATATAATTTGCGCAATCTAAACAAATTTAATTTTTCTACTTTGATGTATTAAACAGATTATTGTTAAGTCGTTTCTATTTTTTGTTGATCTTAAAAAGACAATTAACTTCTACTTAACCTTCATTTGTCTTTGATAATTGTTCTTACTACTAATTATCAACTGTAATTATGTATGCACATTTGCAAATTATACGTAACTAGTTATTAAATTAATGTCGCAAATAATATTATTTATGTCTTCCGTAAATTGCATTCCTTTGATTTGATAAATTTAAGGTGACTACACAAGATTTTTTGTACACATTTTAAGAATAATGAGAAGAGATTATGGGCGCTATTTTGGCATTGCCAGAATAATTACAAACTGCAATAAACAACATTTTGACTTTTTTCATGATAGTATTGGCTCTTTACGTCGTCGCCTTAAAAAATTAAATTAAATGTTATCTTGTACATTAAATCCGCGATTCCGTGAATTTAGTTAAGTATAGAAAAAATCTATTGTATTGCACTAAATTGTTAGTATTGGCATGTGCATGTTTTTTTATTACTTTAAATGTTAATTTATATGTATGGCTTAGTAATTTTTACTGTTACATTTTATAGATTTAGGTTTTACTCTTATTAATTTACTTTCAAGATATTCTCTTTCTCTTAAATATATCCATATTCTTTCTTTAGATATAAGTGCCACGTATTTATTCTTAATTTTTAGTGTAACATATGTATGTACATTACTTGTAAAATGGTATTACCCGTAAATAAAGATAATAAAGATAATATTGATTTAATAACATTAATTTAGAAATTTGAAACTTATAGGTAACTATAAAACTTATGGTCTTCTTTTGTTGTAAAATATTTTCGATATTGAACTTCCGCAAGAACCTGAAATTGGCATCAATTTTCTTAATTTAAATGAAACATCCTGTACATTATTACATTTTTCAATTTTAAAATTAATTCTATAATAGACCATAAGTGTTTATAAAATACATTTGTAAACTACCGGTCATTCAAAATTTAGTGACAAAGTCAAAACACAAAAAGTAATTTTTTTCAAATCAAACACTATATTTTTACTTTACGCGTTGATGTCTTAACAGTTTTGTCGTTATTGACGTTTTTTTATCAAATTTTAATTAAAACTGCACAATGCGGCGTCTCCTTGATTTAACTAATTTTTGTATCAAAATATTTATGCAAAAATCTAACAGTACTTTTACATCGCATGACGTGTGCTTCCTTGCCTGAGAATACGTAGAAAAATAATCTTTGTTTCTTGAAAATAAGGTATCCTATCTAATTTTGTTCCTAGCAAAAAGAAATACCTAATCTTCGCTAGGAAGAGATTTGGGATAGAAATATTATAAACATAATTTTGTATAATAAATTAGCAATCACTTTATTTAAAAATTGTTTAAGATATATTTTGATAATAAACAAAAGAAAATAAAAATACCTTTTTATTAAACTGCTTCTTTGGTTGGTGACTTTATACCTACCCATCTTATATAAAAACTACTGCTCTGTTTATGGTAAAACTTGATGGGTATGATCATCCAAGTCAAAAAGACACTTTGTGAACAACATTATTTGATTTACGCTATATTATTATATAATTGATATTGATTCACACTCATTCTGATGATGACTTCCAAAGTTAATGTATTTGAAACCAGTTCAAACTTATATAACTGTAGAAAATTATTTGATATTCACAGTTTTTAGTAACTTAAGAAAGAACATATCGCTAGATGAATGCAGAAGTAGCCTATGTCCAGATTTAAGGAAATTGAGTTATATGAACTTATGTCCACAAAAAGAGGCTCACTTTGTATGCAGAAAAATCCTAACTCTACATCTTTACCGTTGCGCTAGTATAGTCCTTATCCTAACTATCCTAAGTAACAACGTTTAAAAATTTATTATGCAGTAGTAGCTTATGTCCTTGTAGTAGACATAGGTTTAATTGCCATGCGCAAATCTTTGGACATAGGATAGTGTATATGGAGTTAGGTTCCGTCGGCATTATACCTTGTGATATTTGATGTGAAGATGTGCGGTGTAAATTATCGTATTTGTGAAGTGAAAATGAAAATACTGCAGATGGTTAGAACATCTACCACTGTAATTGAACAAAAGAAAAATAGAGGTAAACTTTTAGTTTTTATAATATGTGTTTTTTTATAAGGTTGGAAAAGATTAACAATAACATCGCTTAGTAACGGCGCGAATTTAAATTTCGTGTTATTTTACATTACGAAACAATCATAGAGAAAAACCTTTTTAAATTCGAAATAAATTGCTTTGGGAGAATACAAATTTAAAAGTAAAAATTGCCAAATTAACGTAAATCATATAATATAATTTGTGCCACAGGAGATGTTTCTGCTACGGAGGCATTACAACATAACGCAACGACAACTTCAGTGGATCCGATCTATAAGACAATAATCGTAGACAATATACTATAAAAATATAGCCTCAACTTCCGCCTCTGTTTAAAATCAACATCAAAATACTGTTTCAAATATGCTCCCTCAAATTAATCAAAATCCTGATTGCGTAATATCAGATAATAATTCACAAGCAGAATATTCCGATGAGGATCCATATGCAGACGATAGTGGTTCATCGTACATATCGAGTTCAGAAGATGAGAGTAATAGTGAAACAGAGAAGGACATAGTGGAAAATAATGTTGTACAAGCTGAAAATGACGATTACAGTAGCAAGAATGCCAAGAAAAGTGTTTCAGGTAAGAAGAGGAAACGAAACAAGGAATCATGGAGAAGAAGCGTAATAAAGAAATGCAGAAACAGCGGTAGAAGCTACCGTAACTGGAAAGGAAAAGAAATTTAAAAAACCAATGCAAAACCTGCAAACTAAAATGTACTTTAAAAATCACTGAAGGTCCAAAGGAAAAACATATTTTCACACTTTTGGGAGTTAAAAGACGTAAATAGACAGCGGGATTTTATTAAAATATGTAGAATTTGTTCCCAAGAAGAGAATACGATTAAGAACAAAACAATAGAGAGGAATATGAAGCACCAACCAACAAAGAACCGACTGTAGGTCAAGGGGAGATTGACAGTGTTACTTCTACAAATAGCAGCCGAAGAGTAATGACATACATCTATCACGTTCCATCTGACAACAATCTAAAGGTTCGTGTATGTCAAAAATTTTTTCTTAGCACTTTAGATATAAGTCACCAAATGGTTAAGACAGTTGCCAAAAAAGTGACAACGGCAGGGACTGTTGAAAATGATAGACGGGGACACGCACAGTGCAATTCTAGGTTACCTGATAGCATAAAAGACTTAGTTCGTCAGCATATACAAACATTTGAGCCTGTAGAAAGCCATTATTGCCGAAAAGTCACTAATGCAATATTTTTGCCGGCAACTCTTAACGTATCTAAAATGTATGAAATGTACAAAGCCTATATTGTAAGGATAAAGATATAAAGCATTTTGCGTCAGAATCAGTATATAGACAAAGTTTTTAATTACGATTTCAAGATATCTTTTCACTTCTCGAAGAAAGATCAGTGTGGTGTTTGCACAAAATTCGAAAATTCAGCATTAGAAGAAAAATCAGAAATGACAATAATCATGAAAACCGACAACGTAAACAAATTACTTTTAAGAGAACACAAGCAGAAGGACACGGAGCGAGCTATAACAGAAACTTCCTTCTGCGCTGCTGTATTAGACCTTCAGCAAGTGTTGCCCATTCCTAAGTGTGACCATTTACAATTTAATTGTATTTGACTTAGGAAGCAAAGCTTGTACTTGTTTTATGTGGCATGAGGGCATTGCTGCGAGGGGTTCCAACGAAATTGGTAGCTGCATTTTTCAATATTTTCACCAAGAAAGTACAGGAAGGGATAAAAGAGATTTGCTTGTTCTCTGATAACTGCAGTGGGCAAAATCGAAATAGATTCATGTTTTGCCTATACATCTATTGCTCTGTAAAGTATAGGGTAATTATAACACACAAATTTTTAGAAAAGGGACATACCCAAAATGAAGGCGTTTCTGCCCACAGGATTATTGAGAGAGCTGCAAAGAACATACCAATTTACATACCTTTGCAGTGGTATGCGCTGGTGCGCAGTGCCAAGAGAAAGAAACTTTACACTGTTAGAAAAATGTCGCGATATGATATTTTCGATCTTAAAGCATTGCTGCAGGATACCACGATCAATTGGGAGAAGGACACTGACAATAATAAAATCAGCTGGTCTCGAGTGAGGGTAGTTCAATCTGATCCTGAAAATCCATATTCGCTGTTTTTAAAAACCGACTACAGAGAGCAAGATTTCAAAGAAGTATACTTACTGAAAAAAGGAAGACGAATGCTTCCTATTCGAAGCGAATATAACTTAAAACTACTACACAAAAAACTACTACCATTTCGTAAAGACAAATTTGACGTTCTCCAAACATTATGCAAAGGCAAAGCCATTCCAGTTGAATATTACGATTTTTTTTCTAGCCTGCCTTACAAGTCAAACCACCAGATCGAAAATAACACAAATTCTGATGATGAAGGCGAGGACTATTCTGATTCAAGTGTCTTATTTTAAAATTATTTTTTGCTTATTACTTTAAAGGTTTGTTAATAAAGGTTAAATTATGTGAATTTAAAAATAAAGTTACTTTGTCAATGACTAGATATTATTTTTTAACAAAGGCTAGCTCTAGAAAGCTAGTCTAATGCAAGCTGTGTTAATGACATGGCCAAAGTAGTAAACATTTTTATCTGATGTACAATAGAAAGCAAAAAACGCTAGTATGTTTAGTATCTTACATGCATTATCATAGACATAGGATAACAGGTAATAAGTACTGGTATCCTATGTCCCTGATAATTAGTATTCAAAATTTTCAATTTTCCAGGAAGAACATAAAAACTGACTGCAAGTTAATCTGAATGCCCCAGAAAAACTTCTATGAAAGATATAATTTACAGCCACAAAAAATAAAAAAACCAAACAAAATCTAATACACAAAATTAGAATGCGTCTCCTGTTAAATTCATCTTTTTCGACATAGGTTACTTCTGCATTCACCTAGCGATGACCAGCCAAATACACATTTTTATATTTTAAGAAAATTTGCTCAATTATTTCAATTCAAAGGAATGGAACACTAAACTGCAGAGTCTAATTTAACAAACCGAAAAACACCAAACAACTGCTTGACTATCATCGATGATAGCTTAGCTATTGAAACACGTGTCCAAGTAAAGTTTTTGGTGTTTTTCCGTTTGTTACAAATATCTCAGAATTGTACGATTATCAGATCAGGTCGGTAACCATTGAGCTGTAAAACTGCAAATTAATTAAAGTGTAAATTAATATTACAGAATCGTACATTTTTGACAATAAGTTATTAGTATAAACTTAAAAGAATAAAATTTAATTATAATAAAAATTAAATGAATACAAGCCAATAAAAATTTGAATAACATTAATAAATTAAATCAAAAATTTCCACGAAATTGTTTCCCTTGAGAATGGTTCTAAAATGGAAGAAGCATTCCCCCTATATTGCCAACCTGAGGAATACCAAGTTGAGTTATAACCATTTGTGATATGAATGAATAAAGATCTTTTGCGTCATTAGTCCAAGGGCCAAAAGTTTCAACAGCAAATGCATAAAAAAAGATAATGATCTTTAATTGTTTTGAATTTGTTGTGTTTCGCAAATTGTGCTAAATTAGCAGCAGAACGGGCGAGAAGAGAGGAAGAGGTTATACTATATGAAGCAGCTACTGTATCGACGTATGTGACATCCTACACTAAAGCTTTCTCTTTACTTTAAGGAATTAAAGTCAAACTATCAAGACGTTTACCGTCATCATGTAATAATCCCGATGGATTTCAGCTGAAAACAAAGCTCGCTTTAAAATATCATTGATGTTGTTGTATTAAGAAAACCTATCATAACTTTTATTATAAGATAGACCATGATGACCGAGAGTATTATTATTATTGCTTAACAAGTAAAGCGTCGGTGGAAGACATCTTGTTCGCGTGAAACTATTCGAAAACTCGGTTTATTAGGTATAACAGAGCAATCACTGCTTGACGCTAACATTATTTTACGATATTTCTGTATCATTACAGTTTAGATGCTGTCGTAGTTTCAATAATACAACGCTTTTGCGCGTACATTTTTTCTTTTTTTCGCGCTAATCTTATGATTCACGTGATTATGCTTATTTTATATGACAAGGATTTTATTTTTTATCACAGGTGGTTTTTTGAGCACTTTTGGCTGTTTTGAAAGGAAATATCCTATCAAGTGACATTTTGCATTTAGAAACTTTTACGTAATTTTCATATAGTATACAATTCTATTAAAAAAGTACCTATATGTAACACAAAAATGTGTCATGTGCTAAAATTGTATATGTTTCAAAAGTTATTGAGTAATTTATTGTAATGCTTCACTGAAGTTTTACGATATGATACAGATTATTGAGAAGTTGCATTTGTTTTGACGCAAGGATGTATAATTGGTCTATAACTTTTTGTTATTGAAGATATCGACATGCCATCCTTGCCACCAAGTTAGCACATTTAAGCTCCACATTCTAAAAATATTTTGATTAGATACAGGGTGTTCCTCTATAGAGTGGTAAACCAAAGTTGCTTTTTTTAATAAAACACCATGTAAATGTTTAAATAATTAATAAATCATTTCAGCATGAAAAAGTATTGGGATATCGTATAAAACACTAACTGGCGTTATTCAAGTTTTTTTAGAAAAAAGGCTTACATTTGAGAGATCACTGGCCACTAGGCCATATTTTCTGACGTACTAGCCACAGAAATTTGGACACCCTGTATTTCTGTTTATGAATTCATTTCAAGTATTTCATAATCTTTCTCCTAATATGCAGTTTGCATGGTGAATTCCAGAGACATTTTGCCAAAAAAAAACTATTTTATTATTAAGAAGTTGTTTATGTTTACAAGTAGGCCGTTGTCAACGAATATCACAAGTTAAATGACAATTAATCTACTTCACTATTTTTATAAAATAACAAACAACAGAGCATTTCGATGATCTTCGCCAATACAGTAAACCATATTGATTAATTTTTGATGTGTGAAATTCATTTTAGTGCCGAGAACAAAGATACAACAATAACAGTGTAGATAATTGCACGGTCATCAAAATTAATTGTCATTTATCTTGAAATATTCGTTGACAGCAGCCTACTTGAACAACTTCTTCATAATAAAATAGTTTTTTTGAAAAATGTCAATAACTATCTACTGCACTGCATATCAGTGGAAAGTTTATGAAAATACTTAATTTAGTTGAGAACAGAAACATAGAGTGTTCTACCAAATACTATATTAAGTTTAAAGTTTTAAAAACTTTGATTTGATTTTGATTTCTTTGTCATTTTTTTTTCATTTTAACATATACTATAAGAATTTATTAATTATTCAACAAAAAGAAAGTTGCAGTAATAAAAACAATTAAAGTAGATAATTAAATCTGCAACATACTATTTACTATTATTACTACAATCACTGTTAATGATTAATATAATTATGTGGAATTATTTTTAATAATACTTATTAATTAGAAAAACAAATAGGTTGTATTATTACGTTTATATCACTCATTTTAGTACTAACCAATGAGAGACATACAAAAATCCATTATATATTAACTTCTAATGATTATCATTAAAACTCGACAATTACACTTGTATGATTATCGATAATCACACTTTCTAGTTTTCCTAGGTTACGGGTTTTTCCAAATTACTTCAGAACTGCTTAAAATTTTCGAGTTTTCTCAGCAGAATCTGAACCAACATATCCCTGTACATCATTGCCCATTTAACCAAAATTGTAATAACTAAGATTACTATTCAATGGTATTTAATTTGGGTCACCCTGTATTAATCTATTGAACTCTTTAGTTTTGTTTCGTGAATATTTTTTAAAGTATGAAAGATGTATTTTTATTTGCTCGTATTAACTGACAAATGATTATCTGTTATCTTACCTTTTTCTTGTCTGTAGCATTTCCTTTATTTCTGCCTGTTCCTTTCCCCTTTCTTCTATTTTCCATCTCTTCTTCATTTCTACGCAGTCCTTTCTACAAATTTTACATTTTTTCATCTCCTCTATAGCTTTCATCAAATTGTCACTTTCTAGTTTTCCTAGGTTACATTGTATCAACTGTATAAATAGTTTTAATTGTGTATTATGCGGCATATTTGCCATATTTAAAAATAAAATAATGGATTGTTTTGGAAATCATTCTCTTGAGGCAATATCATACAATATTAAAAACCACACCTGAGAACACCACAAGATCTGTATATATTGCCATTTTACGATGAAAGAAGATACACATTTGAGTCCGGCTCAATAGGCCAGAAAGTCATAAAAGGTAAATAATCCGATCTTTGCCAAAACTGCTCAAGGTGAAGCCAAGTGCACGACTGTTAAAACCATAATTATATTTTTGCATTAGTAAATAATGGGTTGGTACCAAATAAGTTTATCTGTTTGATAAATCGATTTCTAAAAGAACATCAAATATTTAAAGTAGTAGATTATTTTTAACGCCTCACAAGAAGTAAAATTCTTTGAATAACATAGTTTGGTTTAAAAATTCTCCGATTGGAATAAACATCTATGTACCTAAATAGACTCAAACAGAAACGCAAAACAATGGGTTGGACAGAAAAACTAACGAACCATTCGAACTGTTCTTCAGCAATGAGTAACGTATCTAACTCTGGAGTCAATTTCCGAGAAACTATAAAAATAACTGGTTACACTGCGATAACATGTTTGGGGTTATACCTTAAGTACACCATTTGAGAATTATATCCGAAATTAGAGATTAAAAATCCGTATATCACATAAGTGACCACAAACCAGAAAATAGTAACCTCACTGATAATAATTGATTGTGGAAAATTAAAACAAACAACTTTGGTTCTTAAAATACATTTCTGAAAATGGTTATAATAGTCAGTTTTTGACCACTTGAATTAAAATTTCAAGAAAACCTGACGTACAGGAGCAATTTTAGGTCAGAATCGTTTTCAGCGCAAAAATATCTACAAAAATCATCTCCATTCATTTTTGAAACTGTAGGATTGTGTAAAATGTTGGCTACTTTATAATATATTTTTTGGTACGCTAATAAAAAAAATTACTTTAGTCTCTAATGAAATCAGCAAAATTCACTATACATTGGGTCCCAAATTGAATAGGAATGTATGTCTATCTTTGTCTATACGGGTGAAAATTTTAATTTTTATTTTAAACTTTCAACATCCTGTATCTCGGCAACTTAGCCGTTTAAGGGTTCATGTCCCTATATCAAAATTCACCAATTTACTAAACCTCTCTGGGGTAGAGCGTTGTCGGTCGAATATAGCAACACCCTGTATGCATAAATAGATGTTTGTTTGTCTGTTTATTTGTTTAAAATTAATAGACTTCTACACCAATAGTGTCATCGTTATGAAATTTGATACGTATACGTATATTTTCATGGAGAAGATTTTTGTGTTATTTAGTTCGTTTAGCTCGCCACCAGAGGGCGCTGCACCACCGTTTAACCGATCATTATGAAAATTGGTACTGATCAATATTAAAGCACATAAAATTTTTCGCGTTATTTGTTTTGATGTAGCTCACCATTAGAGGGCGCTGCTACTGGTTAACTATTGTACCATAAAACTGATCGTAGTGAAAATTGATACACATTGATATTCGATTACGTAGAATATTTTTGATTGATTTGCTTTGTTGCAGCTCGCCACCAGAGGGTGCATGTAAACGAGTGTTGTGTCAAAATGAATGGAAATCAAACTTGATTCTGTGGAGCGTAGCTCACGCGTAATGCTAGTTACTAATAAAGATGCAATTTTGGTTATGTGGACAATAATGTACAGTATAGTATGCTGGCTTAAATTCTGCTAAGAAAACTTGAACATATCGAGCAGAAAACTTTATTTCCGAAATCCTTATCGTGAAATTTATAAAATAAAATTTGAAACAACAGTTGCTTGTTTCATTAAAGTAAACTCATAATAATTTACAAAAAGAGCTATTGTGGTTCTCAAAATAGTGTTAGAAATCTTATTTTTTAAATGGGTACTATCTTTAATGTTATAATTAAAAAAATTCTGCTTTCAATGATGTACTACAATCTAGGTTTCACAAAATGAATTGCTGGGTATTTGAAAATTATTATCTTAGTGATTTGGCCATGACTTCTAAATTTAATGAAATTTCAGTTGTCAATTGTGAGTTATGTATTATAAAAGGGCAAAATGTAGATACAAACATATGCATAATAAATAACTCATAACTGACAACTTAAAAATTTTATGTAGTTTGAAGACATGGCAATAAACACATTTGAATTGAAGCAACGTGTTACGATAGCACGAGACGAAGCTAGATATTACAACACTTATTGATTATACGTTTGTTTTCATGGCCTACATATGTAATATAATAATTTTCAAATACGCTGCAATTTGTTACTTAAAATTCTGTGCACAAATCGTATTGATCGTAAGATCGTAGCGTAAAATATTGCAATTTTGTGTGTTGCTGTAAGCTACAGATTCGTGTAAGCATTTACGGTTTCTCATGAAACCTTACAGATAAACCTTAAAAAAATTTGACAGACCTACAGAATTGCAAATAATACCGAACTGTAAAATGTTCCGCTACTATCAGATCATAAGATACGATCTTCCGATTTTACGATATTATGATTTGTAGTACAAAATTGCACTATTAGATTGTTGCATAACATTGAAACCCAGAAATTACAATTTTTAAATTATAATATCCAAGATGGCTGCCATTAGAACGAAAGTTACTAGCACTGTCTCTAAAATCACCAAAAATATTTGTTTTTTGATAATTATTATTATATTTTAACGGAACAAGCAACTTTTTGTTTCAAAATTCTTTTGATAACTTTCACAATAAGACAAATTTTTTCCAAATTACTTCAGAACTGCTTAAAATTTTCGAGTTTTCTCAGCAGAATCTGAACCAACATAACCCTGTACATCATTGCCCATTTAACCAAAATTGTAATAACCAAGATCACCATTCAATGATATTTAATTTTGGGTCACCCTGTATTAATCTATTGAACCCTTTGGTTTTGTTTCGTGGATATTTTTAAAGTATGAAAGATGTATTTTATTTGCTCGTATTAACTGGCAAATGATTCAAATTATCTGTTATCTTACCTTTCTTGTCTGTAGCATTTCCCTTTATTTCGCCTGTTCCTTTCCTCTTTCTTCTATTTTCCATCTCTTCTTTCATTTCTACGCAGTCCTTTCTACAAATTTTACATTTTTTTATCTCCTCTATAGCTTTCATCAAATTGTCATTTGCGATTTTGTTTCTTAATAACTTCCATAATTTCTAAAAACGTACCTTCCAGTACGACTCAAAATATTTCCTTTGTTTTTTTATTCCTGTCTCTATTTCCATCATTTCCGCGTATATTTTATAGTCGGTTTTATTTATACTTAGTCCTGCATAATTTTGAATTCATTTCTTTATTCTTATATATCAGACAAGCTATTTTGCCATTTTCTTTTTATGCAGTTATATACCTGTTGGTTACTATATATCAGCTTTCCTCCAAGTTTCGTTCATCTTATTTAACTCTACCCTAACTTTCTTTTATTTCTTCATTTGTTTTTTGTATCTATCCTGGTTTTATTGATCTTGCATCCTTTCTTATGTTTTCCTTTCTATACTGCTTTAGTCGATCTATTATCATATTCTTTATTACCTATCTCCTTTTTATAGCGATCTTCTATATACTATATATTTGTCTACTTTATTACAAAGGACTTAAATCACCAATTAATTTGATTTTAAGACTCTCTTTTCAGTTTTTTAAAGTAAAGAATGCCTCATCAATGTTTAGTAACTATTAAACTGGCAACGTGCTAGTTAGTCACTCCTACATTGATAGCAACTAGCTGGTTAATGTTGATGTAATATTGGTGTGATCTAAATAATATTTGCATGAGAAAACGCACAACTTCTTTACTATCAACAAATAAAATTATTTTGTTAATCTATTTTATTTGTTTTTTAAAATAATTCTATTATATTTAATTTTATTTCACAATTTTTTGCAAATGATTTTGTGTATTTCATATTCAACAGACATTCTCCAGATTATATAAATATATTTTTTTTGTATTCGTTTTTTTGTTTTTTCAAAATAATATTTTAAAAAGTTTACAATTTCTATTATGAATCAAACAAAATTTGGACACTTATAATTCTATTAATTCGAAAATTACATTTCTCACTTAATATATTTCACACCTTTAAACTGTAATACAATATAAAATGTTTACAATTTTGAACATCCACTACAACGAACTTTGAAGCTTTAAACGCGGAAATCAAATGTTTACTCAAATTATAAATAAATATTTTTTACTAGATGTAATAATTCTGTCAAGCTAATAGCATATTTGCGAAGGAAAAACCTTTTTCTCTCTGGAAAATGTTAACCTTTCTCACTTTGAAACAACACTTCATTTATTTGTTAAATCTTTCGTTCTATTTATTTAAATACCTATAGTAAGTGTTACGAAAACGTCCAATAATTAATAAATGAGGCTTAAATTTGCATAGAATGGAAAATGCTTTAATCATTCCGAATGTATGTATACGTAAGTAATGTAAATGAAATTTAATAATTAGCATATACTTACTTTTGAGTAATCGCCCTTCTTTCGTACACGGTCCTTTATTTTCCAAACATTTGATGTAACTTTTCATTAATCTTTCACTAGCTAGTACTCGATCGATGTCGAAATTATCATATTCTGTCGTATATTTTTCATCTTCACGTTTGGTTAACTTTTTGGATCTCCAGCTGCCACAATTCGTAATTGATCTGTTAGTAAAACAAAATTTGCTAAAGCGCAAATTAAAGGTGCTGTTAGCTGCATGATGTATATTTCTTTGCACTGAGATTGTAATTATTTACTTTATACCTTACATACCTTGGACTATGCGCAAAAGTATATGTATATTAAATTTTTCAAGGTAGTCAACATTAAAAATTTTTCTAGATATAGTTGAGATTTTAAGAGATAAGCTGTTTTTTTCAGTTTGCGTAAATTAAAATTCAAGTCATGATTGAAATTGGAAAGCTTTGAAATATTTTGTTTACCTTTTTTGATATTAATAATTTGAATTGAATAGATCTTCTAAAGTAGTTACATATTAATTTTTCATTCGTTTTCTTTTACAAATTTGCATAAAAACAATTATTCATTTTGCACTTTGGTGATGTCTTGGTTGTAATGAACTTTAAGTAGTTGTTTAGGACGATTCTAAATTGCTCAAATATGTAGGATTATTTGTATGTACGAGAAGCAGTCACTACTCATACCTGCCAATGAATTGTTTAAAACATTTATTTAATAAAACGATTAATTATTAGGAGAAACGTGAGGTTAACATTTGGAATAGAAGTCAAAATATGGCATTCTAAAAAAAGTAACTGTACTCTTCGTGACCTGGATGAGAAGATCTTTTGATTGAAGTTTTTAAAGTTGCAGACCCACTCGAAGAAGACGACGATGCGTTGGATGCTGGATTTGAAGCTATACAAAGTACTTAATGAATTGAACTCAAGAAAAAATACAGGGTGTTACTTAAGTGTGTGGCCAAACTTTAGGATGTTGTTCCTTACTCAATTTTAAGACAAAGTTTATAGTATAAACATAGGTCCAAAACGACTTGTTTTTATTATACGAAGTGTCGAAATATTTTTTTAAAAAACGTTTTTCGTAAATAACTGGAAATAGTGTAACGTTGAAACTTGGTTGTTAACCTACATATGAGAATGTTTTGAAACATTTCAACCAAAACTGATTTATATCATTTTACCACTGGCGTACACTTGAGTACCATATTTTTTTTGAATAAAACTTTCGCACTACCTGTGTTCACATATCACTTTTCCTTTAAAAGGATTTTTTGTATATGTTAAAAATTTTCATCAAAAGTTTCAACCTTACACTAATTTACGTCTTCTAGTATCTTAGAAGATTGTTTTAACATCCTGTATAATAAAAGCCAAGCCGTTTAGGACGTACGTTTATTCAATCTTTTTGTCTTAAAATTGAGAATGGAAGCACATTCTGAAGTTTGGCCACATATTTCATTAACGACCTGTATATGACCTAATCATGGCGATCAGTTTATATATTTCAATACTGCGCCTTAAACTAAACTACAGTAACACTTTACAGACGACAATATTATTTGCTAAGTCCGATTAGAAAACACATACCATGAAATTTAACCGAACTCAAAATTCACCCAACTGTTCTTCTGAATGCGCAAACCCAACAACCTTATCATTTTGATTAAAATAATAATAAATTGCTGTGTTTAAGTCAAAAAGTTTTTGCACCTTAACGAACTCTGTTTCTGTAGTTGAAAAGGAAACAATTTTTGTAGTTAAGATGCACACGATACCGCAGTTCCCCTAATAAACAAAAAACCATTTGTTGACCTTCGAGTGTTGAAACCACCTGCGAACTCTGCATCTGTGTAGGCACAAAGCTCACCACAGGACACAGGACAGAGAACTCATTGACGAACGATTATCTAGAAATTAATCAATGGATTCTTTTGTAATTTTTATTTCTAAAGCTAGAAATTCTAAAAACGAGTCGATAACATTTTTAGTAGATACGGCGATGAGACCGTCTCAACATAGATTGCACTCAGTACCTTTTTTGGTTCATTCTGTCTAATGTAAACACAAAGATCAGCTGTGAAGCGTATAATCGCATTCTTTTCCATGAATAAGTGAAACCTACTATTCCAGCAGTGTAGCGATTGTTTAAGTTTATATAAAGATTTCTTCAAGCGACAAACACTTATAGTCGAACCCTTATGGTTCAATTATTTCGATTTCCTTATCAATTTTAACTAAAAAAATGTGGTTCTTATATCAAATTGGTAAAGAACCAAATCCTTCGTTGGTCGCAGTTGCAATTAGTGCACGAATTACATTATAAGACCAACCGGACTAAACATTTTGGATAGTCCAGCTTAAACTTGATGAAATAATACCCGCAAACGACTAGGCGGACCGATATCGCTTGATAACATTTAGTTTCATTTCATTTCATACGAAATAGTACTCAACGATATTATCAATAACATGTTTACCTGGGGGCAGAGGTATTATTCTGATGTTTCATGGTCATGAAAAGCATTTATTTCTCCTTTCATAGCACTCAACTACGACTTTTCATGGCTTTACTAAGATTGGATACCTCCTGTCAAACATGTTAATGCGGTTTTTGATTACATGAAAACTTGTAAGATTGATACTTTACTTCATAATCACCGAGTTTCCTATCAAATGTTACGAAAAGATCGTGAATTTTGAACAAGAATCGTACTGCTTTCTTGAACATTACTTACATTTTCAGTTTATGGGGGATTTTCAGTTTCTTTCCCATTTTTACTGTTACGATCCGAAGAGTGACAAAATTCTAGTTTAATTGATTTCTTTATAGTATTTTGGCTTTCGGGGCAAAAATCAACATTTTTTGAACGATAGGTTTTGCAACATCTAGTGTCGACTCGTGAAAGAGATCACGTACGCATACCTGTCGACAAAGTTAAGTAATATTTTTTGACTTCATTAAACGATGTTTCGAAATAAATCCAAACTTTGTTTGCATCTGATGGATTGTTATGCCGTAGAGATTGTCCACGGACCCTTCCTATTGGAGAGTGGATAGAAACAACTCTCTTGTTAGTATATGACGACGTGCTAAAAGTAATTGAGTTTATCCGTCTACTTATTTCGATGCAAAACGTCGCCATATACTACAAAGATAGTTTTTCTATCCGTCCTCCAATTAGAAGGGTCCGTGGACAATCGATCAAATATATAAAATAGAGAGGGAAACATCTACCGATTTGTACGCATCTTTTTATTCACGTAACCAATGAAGTCTCGTCAAATTTAGAACGAAAAACGTTGGAACCTTCACATACCACTTTCAAGTAAAAATTAGTAAATAGTCGAAACTGTCAAATGGCCTACCTGACTACAATTCAAAGAAACACTTGCTGAAATGTTTATTTCTCCACTGGAAATGAAAACGAAGTCAAATTAATTCCTGCTCATTCAAAAGTACACTCTTCATTTTGATTTATTTTCTCTTAGTTGTGCCATTATGGGGTCTCATCATATTTACTTCGTGTACAATAATAGCAAAGCTTTTTGTATGGCCTCGACATTAAGGTTTCGAAGACCTCAATATTTTTCATTCTCATCTTATTCAAAACATATATTATTGGGAATGCCGTTGAATCTGGGAGATGTTCATGTACTTTGAAAACGAACCCTAAACTTTTATATGTGATACTCAAAACTATGTCATGGATAGAAAATCTATAATTCTAGATATCTTCTTCATCTTTAACATCACTTTACTAATTTCAGTCTTTAGTTTGTATTGATTGACGTTTTTTACAATACACAACTTCAGTTTTGCTTTTGATATTTTCTAATCAATGTTTTATACAGGGTGTTTCAAAACAAGGTAATTCTGTCTCTAGGATAGGTAGCAAACTAAAAAATAATTGGTGTTTGCTTAGTAAAAAATTTTTGTATTTAAGATAAAGGGCGTTGAAGAAAAAAAATTATACATTGAATTTGTTTTTGTATCTGACTCTCATAGAGGGTGCTAGTTACACGGTTTGTACCAAGTAACTTTTTTAAGTTTAGTATGAAATCCAAAAAGAACTACCCGTCGTTCCGATCTACCAAAAATTAAACACGCAATATTACTTTCTGATTTTTAACTATAACCAAATAAATAACAGTACTTTATAAATTATACAAAACTATATTTTTTGTCATAAGTGACAACTCAATCTTATCGAATATTAACAAGTTTTTTTGTTGCTTGTGATTAACAACTAAGGGTATTTTAGTATTTATCCAACAGTTAGATTATTTAATCAAAATTTCAAGCGAACTTAATGATTATTTAATTTTGCTCCAAAAAGGAACTCTTGGTAAAACTCGATACTGTGTACCGTTTTCGGAATATTTTGATTTGAAAATTATGAAGTAATAACCGATGCTGTTATAAAGGAATGGTCAAATCACAAACAAATTTTAATAAAGACTAAGAACATAAAATAAAATGCAATTAAAGTAAGTGTTCAAAAACATCATTTGTTATGTTTATTCTTTATTTTTTTTATCATTACTTTATACCAGCATTGGTTATTACTTCATAATTTTCAAATCAAACAATTCCTAAAATGGTACAGAGTATCGAGTTTTATCAAGAGTACCTTTTTGGTGTAAAAGTTTATGATGTTTAAGTTCACTTAAAATTTTGATTAAAAATGTAACGTAAAAGTTATGTTTAATACTACTTGGTACAAACCATGTAACCAGCGCCCTCTAGGAGAGTCAGATAAAAAAACAAATTCATGGAATGTATCACCTACCAAAACATACTTGTATAAAATTTCATTACAATGTTGCCAGTAGTTTCGGCAATATCGTAAAAAATGTGTATACATTTTTTTTCGACGCCCTTTGTAACGGTTGTCAAAAAATCATAAAAATAAAAAAGTGACGGTTCTAGCGATACAACCAAGAAAAAAAGAACAATAATATTTGGCTCGAAATAGCGCACTAAATTCGTGGAAATCCCGTATTTGTAAGAGTTAACACAGCAGTGTTCGGCTTAGTCGGCGAGTTGGGGAGGTCTGTAGCTGAACTGAAAGAAATAAACTGCTGCGTAACTAAGCGCCACCTGCTGGGTAATAGAGAGAAATAAAACCGACCAACAGGAATTCTATAAGTTTTACTTAAGGTCTACTACGCTACAACGAACACAAATCAGAGAGACAAAAAAAGTAAATATAGCAAATACAACTTAAAAAAAAAAAAAAAAAAAAAAAATATCGGCCAAACCAAACAGAAGCTAGGCAACAGATTAAAGAACCATCAATAGAATTGTAAAAAAAGACAGAAGCTACTGGCTTGCCAGTTCATCATGTGAAAGAAGACATATTTTCGATTTTGATTCTGTAGTAGTGTTAGATATAGAACCCAATTTTAAAAAACGTTTGATTTCAGAAATGATTATTATTAATGCTTATAATAATAATGTTAACTTGAAAAGTGATACCTATAATCTAAGTAATATGTACAAGAACCTAATATCTAAAAATTAAAGTCTACTAACCATCACCAATTAACATTATCTAAATTAAAGCTTAACCCTAACTAACTTACTAACTACCTAAAACTCATTTAACTAACATATTTACATTTATCGAACTGGGATACCAATAAAATATTTTGACCTTGTTATTGTTATTATAACGTTTGCATATAAAAAGTTATCTACAATGATATTCAATAAATTCAATAAATTCTATATCATTGTTCGGGTACACGTCGTAAAGTCTGTTTGTTATATACACTACTTGTTAATCTGTTAATTTATTTTGTATTGTTTTTATAAGTATATTTTTGAGCCGGTTAATGTGTTTTTAACGTAAACCTGTTGGTTTTAAAAATTAGTTTAATTAATTATTTTTATTTTTTGACATACTGGACCTAAACGATAGCCATAAGGAGTCCTTGACATATCACCAACACTTTAGGTAACGTGCTATGTTTGTATTGTAGATCTTGTACTGATACTTTGTGCTGTTAGAAACTAAAACGAAAATAATTTATTAATGTCTACCAATATTGTTAATTTTGTAACTACCGTTAATTTTATTATACAGATTGCCTTGAAAAAGACTGGCTATTTCTAGTCGAAACGTCGGCATTATTTAAGGACGTGGTGTGTCATTGACGATTCCTATTCCTGTTGTTACTCCTATAAGAAGGCTCAAATCATTGGGATTTTCCTCACTTAAAATATTAGAAGAATCTGGGAAACGTGAGAGATTTTGTCGCATGAAACTTGCGTGTATTAGCAACAACAAAATAATTAGAGTTTGCAATCAAATATGTCTAAATTCAGTTAAGTTTTTGTTTGTTATACCTCAAATTAAAGTTAGCGTAGCAATTTAAGATTGGTGATTAAGGAGACTCGACGTACATACGTCACTTACACACGGTGACTTAAAAACTAGGATAAAACTCGACCGATGCGGTACGTAGCTCCCGCCAACCCAAAAACCTTTTGTTTTAGCTTACCCACTTTATTGAAAGCACCACAGCTCTGATGGAGCTAGTGAAAACAAAACTGAACGTCAATCGGTGGAGTCTTTCCCGAATAACAATTTGCTATAATTATTTTAGTTAGCATCAAACTTTGAAAGAATTTAATCGTAGGTTAAATACAATGGTATCCAAGGATTAACCATAGCAACGATTGTTCTTAACCTACAATTAAAGTTAACCGAGTTTGGTGCAATTGGTCATTATAATGTTGTTTTCATTACGGTACTATCAATTTTATTAAATTTGCAAGGAGTTTTATAGTTTACTAGATTACCCCCAGGCTCCTAGGTGCCTCACGAACCAAGTAACACCGCTTCCTCAAGTGGGCCAGTGTTCATAAACAGATTTTTTTCGGGTGAAATTGATTCTTCTACAGCTAAGCCATTCAAAAATTTGCAAAATTACGTATCTTATGTTTTTTTATTCATTTTTTTACATAATACAGTTCGGAGTTATCAAAATATAAAAATTACAGTATTTCGTATTGACAATGTAAAATTGCTCAAAATAAATATTTTTAAAAAGAAAAATTTTATTACACATTATGCGACAGGGGCACAAAACGAACGTTTTTCTTAAATAAAGTTTTTTTTATCAATTATAATTTAGAAATAATGGCCGTTTTAGTTTTCAATTGAAGTTTTTCGCTTATAACTTTTGAAAACACGCAAGGTCAAAAAAAACTGAAACCGCCAAAAATGTTTATTTCTTTATCTGCGTAAGATTCTTTTTGAATTTTGAAAATCGGTCCCAAAATAAGCGAGTTGTGGTCAAATTACGGCTCAATTTGTTTGAACTATTGTTGTTGACTATTTTTAACATTTTTTTTAACCTCGATGATGTCCTCGTACAAAAAAATCTAAATCGAAAAATAAAGACACATTTTGTAATTTTCTGAATTCGTTATTTGTTTTTTTAAAATATAGGAGTACTCATATGTTTAGGTCAATTGCTCGTGACAGTCGATGTAATAATTTCTTTGAAAGTTAGTTAGCTAGTTCTTCGCCACCATACATTAGAGGTTGGTTTGCAAATTTCCATTATCCGACACTTTCTTGTTTTGGTAATATTGTTTCTTTATAGTAGGTGTTTGATTTAGTTGAAACTCTATTGCTATCTTTTTCTGTGTTTTTATGCAGATCCTTAAAATTATCTTTCTGATCCTTTTATCTGAGTTTCTTTAACGTCTTTCTTTCTGCTCCATACAATTTTTATTGTAGTTATATATCATGTTTGACTTGTGATAACAAACTTACATATTCTATGTAGGTACTCTTTTTTATATTCTTCTGTTAATTCTTCTTTTTCTTAATTGCATTTGTATACTTTTTATTGGTTACTATTTCTACTATAGTATGATCATTATTGTTTTGTTTTTCCACAATAAGTTCAGATAGATGGTTTCTATAAATGATTGTCTCATCAAGTTGGCAATTAAATAAAGAAAATTAACGATAAACCATGAAGAACACAATTACTACAACGGAACGATGAAGTGACTGACATATGATAAACATTAGCATAACATAATTCACTATCAGTTTAAGCGGCCAATTTGCATTTTTTAAATTTTCCAACACTCACCTGATGAAACAATCATTTATAGAAACACTGTATAATTATCATTGTGCATCGCTCCTAATCACTTTCTTTTAGTTTCAAGAAGAGCTTCTCATGTCTATCTTATGATTATTCACCTCAATTATAATTTCCTAGTCTTTTTATTTTAAATAAAATTAAAATCACGTTCTAAAATTAATAATTATTTTACGTGAGATATGTATTTTTCTTCTACTAGTTTGTTAATAATATATAATTTTTTGTCAGTAGACACCACCCAGGTAGCACAACTGAACTCTTTATACGGAAATTTTGAGGAAATAAAACAAAAAAGAATTTGATATCCTTTCCTATAAGAAGTGCTACCTGGGCGACCTCATTTATTTTTAATTATTATTTTATTATTTTACGAAATTTAAAGAATTTCACAAGGGTGTAACATTAACCCCTCCGCCCCATAACTATTGACATTTACTTTTGTTTTGTAAGTTATTATTTGCAAAGTTCTATCACCAAAAATTGCATGTATTTTAAATAATGTGAAAAAAACAGATTTTGTCAAATTAATTTCTTGGGTTTTTTATATGTGGGAAAATATGTAGGAAAGAACAGGTTATAAAACATTGTATGACGTCAACTAGATTGAGATGCGTATCTACGTTAAAATATTAATTTAATTTAGTACTTCGACAAAAATCAAGCATGTAAATTCAATGCTGTTATAATAGTTATTTGTGTCACTACGCAAGAAACTGACCTTTTGCGAGTGCAAGGATGGTTTGCACGTCAAGGCGTTAGCCGCGGCTTTTAAAACTTAAAAATATATTCAACATTACCAGTCTACACCTACGGAGTTGAATTTATTTAAAAATTTATATTTTGTAATATTATATTATCATCTACTGGTCTTTTATATGTGGGTTTTCCAAAAAAAACATGAGCTTTCTAATAGTCCGAAAACTATCTTAAAAATGTATTAAGTTACACCACATGAATAATGTATCCAGTGAAATCAAGAAACGTAACAACTATTCACGTTCTAACCACACGATCTTAAAAGCAATCTTTCCTAAAGTGTTATAAAATTAAATGTGTAACATGTATCATATAAGAGGTATTAGTACGATTTTTTATTTATACGTTTCGTTTGTGGTTCTGATGAGGCCACTAACTTCACGGACCTTTTCATGCGTGAAGTTAGCGGGGACTTGGAAAGTGTCATTTTCTCAAAAACGTGTGGGTTCGCAATTGATTTTGTTGAAGCACAAACATGCACAAACGAAGCACTAAAGAATCATACCAAAAATTTTGTTTGTGCTTCTGATGAGGCCGCTAACTTCACGGACCTAAATTAGGTTCACTATATAAAATAAATTAGACAGACTAATATCTAAGATAAAATCAGTTAGGCTAATCTCTAAGAATAAAGCCGAAATAGCAATTTTCATCTATAAGGAACTTTCATTTTAATGTCAATGTAGCAAGAGTTTTTACGAAATATACAAAATTCATATAATCCTTTCTTTAATCATAAGCTAATATCCAAAATGTTAATCATGTACCCATTGCAAAATTGTTATTATACCTAAACCTTTTTTAGTTCAAATGATTACCTCATTGCTGTTTATTCTAGTTTATTATAATTAATACATTTAATGCTTTTATTTGTATGTTTACTTAGAACTTTTTCTATTTGTTTCCATATATTTCTCAGTGTATTTTCTTTCTGGGTCATATTTGTTTTGAAGCAGTTCCCAATATTCCAATTCGTTTACCATTAAATATTGCAACACTTGTTCTGTTAATTGCTTTTGTTTATCGCTGCACTTGCTGCAGTCCGTTTGTAAGGCGTCCGGTATATTTTCTGAAGCAGTAAATAAAAACATATATAATTACATTTATTCTTTACATCAAATTTTGCAGAGTTTTGATCAATTATAATAAGAATTTGTTATCAGTTTTTTTCAAACTTACGTTTTAGTTCTTCTCCTTCAGGAGTACAAGGACCTTTTTCGATTGCACAATTTACATAATTTTGAGTAATCTTGGACTGTTAATGACAGCATCAACATCAAAATTATCGTACTTTGTTGTATATTTATCATCCTCCGCACCTACTAATGAAGTAATACTGAGGATTATTAGTAATGCAACTGACACTGCCATTTTAGAAAGACTTTTCTCAACACTCAAATTTACTCAATTTATATAGAATGCATTATTCTGCAATCTTGTTAATTAACCAATTTGTTGCATAAGGTAACAATATAATGATAAAATGATAGGCGTAATTTCTTAGTAATGCTGTAGAATCAATTTGTTTATTATGTTTGATTGAAATATTGCATTTATTGAGCAATTTTGTAAAAAAAAATGTTATATAATTTTTTTTCCCAATATTTAAATTGACAACTGTGTTTTAATTTTTTTACTAATTTATCTGTTTTCCTACATTCTAAAAAAATACTTATTTTGCGTTCCAATTAAACATAATTCATCTGCTTAAACCCTTAAACCATTAAAAAGGTCAGATTTAAGAAAATCTGCTAATAAAATGTATACCAATATTTATAACGCGAAACCAATAATATACAGATAATAATTTAATGGTTACTTTTATTTTTTTTAAATCCTGTTCTTTAGGATAAAGTAAACACTTTTGAAATCGTCATAAAAATGCTATTTAGGTGAGTTATAAACAAGTATGGCGCATCTAGAAAAAACAAAGATATCAAGAAAATAAATGACTATGAAAGAAAAATATTATCTATAACAGTTGTTAAAAATGCCCCTCTTGAGCTTAATGCAAGCATGACACCTGCACACCATTGAGCGGTAAATCCGCGCTATTGTTGCATTATCTTGCCGAATTTCGTTAAACCCATTTGTTATTTGGTCAAGTAATTGTTCACGTGTATTAATTTCGACACTATAAACCAGTTGCTTCAAATGGCCCCAAAGAAAAAAATCCAAAGGGTTCAGGTCGGGAGGTTTTGGCGGTCACGCAACAAAACCTCCCCGACCAATCCAATGTTCAGAATAATGTTTATTCAACCATTCACGTACTTGTCTACCGTAGTGAGGTGGAGCGCCATCGAGTTGAAACCACGTTTCTTGTCAAGAAAAGTTAAATAGAGTGTTCTGCATTTAGCCTGTGTGGTAAAGCTTCTAATTCAAGCAGTTTTCCGTTAAAGATACCAGCCCAAGTATTTACACTAAAACGGTGTTGAAATCGCGATTGTCTAACAGCATGTGGATTCTGAAGATCCCATAGATGGTAGTTATGAGTGCCTTCTCTAGTCAATTGGCCTCATCTGTCCTTATTATTCTAGTTGTTGGATCTTCGGCAATTTTTTGTAACAACTAAGTAAAAAACTCTACACGCTGGGCGTAATCTTTCAGGCGTAACACCTGGACACGTTGAATGTGATAGGGGTGTAATTCTTCCCGACGTAGTGTTCGCCATACAAAGTTTTGAAAATGTGTTGCGATGCGTCTAATGCTAAGTGAGGAGTTGTCCAACACTGCATCAATTACATTTTCTTTGTTATTGACAATATCTTCTCTAGAGAGATTACCTCTATCATTACGTGGAACACAAACGGAACCAGTTTCTTTGAGTCGTTGGAAAGTACGATCAAAAACTCTGGCACTCGGTTGACGTCTATTAGGAAATCTTCAACGATACTTTCTAGACGCGTGAAGGCCGTTACCATTACCATACCTATACAGATAAACCAAATCTGTATATTTAGCTATACGAAACTCGCTCATTTTGACAACTATCAACTTAATTGTTTCACAAATTATGTTGTTTATTTCCATGGCTAATAGATTTTAAAGTTGTACTTTAATGATTAGTTCTAAATGAATTTTAAATCTGATGTAGTTCAATTAAAAAACAAAATACAAACTATCATCCGATGAAAAGTATAAATAACAATTTTAATGCTACTTTGAGTTGCAATATCAATTTTATCAATAAATTTGAAAATAGTAAAAATAAACAAATACAGAGTGTCTCGATGATAACGTCCATTAGAAGTTTATGGAATTCTGGTCCAAATAAAGATTTGAAAATCTAGAATTAGGTATAATTGATTGCGTCCTGTCCATCTAAAATATTTTCAAACTTCTAGCGTTTACAGCTATACCAAAAGTCGCTGAAATACCATGTATATTTTTAATTTTTAGAAGGGAATCATAATTGTGAATAATCTTTTATTAAGTCTATAGCACTTTAATCTGTTACTATTTTTGAGATGAAAATTCTTTTCGGAAGCTGGTTGACGATTACAAAAAGGCCTGTAACTCGTACTTGCAGTGAAGTAGAAAACAATTTCTAAATTTAAACTATTCAGTGTGAATTAAAAAAAAATATTTTTTGAATGGAACATCCTATTTTTCGTTTCAAAATTTGTTCATGCTTAAATCAAATCGTTATAGTCCAGGGAAATTGTTCTAAAAATGGGGAAAATAATATCGTAAACGAAAAAATCACATAGGCTTGGGTTCTTGCTAAATATAAATTTTGAGATTTCGCTCCCTCGGAACCCCCCATAATTTCAAAAAAGGTTAAATTTCTTTAATCAGCTTAACTCGCGATACGGATCTAAAGTGATTGTTTTGCGAGGGGTTTTGCGCGCTACAAGTTTAGTCCTCTCGAACAATCTCGAACCTATAACCTCACGGTGTCATATCTCGAAAAATTGATATTTTTAGATATAAACTCAAAATGAGTTCTTTAGGAACAAATGGATTCGCTTGAATTGGCGGTAATTCCCTAGTCTAGGTTTCTCTGAAAGACACCCATTTAGTTCAGTTTTTGATGCCCGATATTTTCGGTTCTATCCCATAAATTAATTGGACCGACAAGTTTCGAGTTAAGGCGTAGCGCACTCAGATTAAGCGGTTTTTGCGAACAATAATTTTCGTCTTATTCACCAAACTGCCCAAATCTTTATTTTCCGAAATATGGACCAAAAATTGCACCCAGTCGCGTTTTTTGCACTTTTTTAGCGAACAAAGTGCCGCGGAGAAGGTCGCGCGGCGACTATTTCGAGTCCATTTTGCGCGGCCGAAATTTTTGGTCATATTTCTTCGAAATAATTAAACGTGGTATCCTACCTATTTTGAATCACCTTGTTCGATTCGCTCCAAAGCTTTGTGCACAAAGTACGCCTTCCTTCATAATTTCTTCGCTCAAAGTTCTCTTTGAACAATTTCCTCGTCTTTAACATCAGAATCGGCGGCGGTTTTGTTCCCGAAAAACGCGACTTTGACAATTGGAGCATTTTTTCGTTTATGTCTCAAAAGGAAAGTTTGTGAGAGGACCTAAATTGTTGTTGTTTGTTGCCCGTAAAAAACACGCAATTTGAGTACATTAGTTTTGCATTTGAAAAATTTTTACAGGCGGAAAATGGCCGCAAAATGCACACTTGCGTCAGATCACAAAATATAAATGTAGATGAATAGTGCCAAATTTTTTTCCACAGAAATTCGTAAAATCTTAAATTGACCAAAAACTGCAGTTGATTAGGAAGAGAAAGAGTTGAATACTTTGGCTTATTTCAAGGACAATTCCAAAGTTTCTATGCCGAAGAAGATCTGTAAATTAGTGGATGTTCAGTACAGAGGATCTTGAAGAAGCACATCTTTCACGACTTTATATTATCGTTAGTACAAACCTTTATTTTAAGAACTTAATTTGAAAGAAAATATTAATTAAGTAAACGTCATAAACGTGACTGTTGCATGCAGTTGCTTTACGAGATTATAAGAATACCTCATATTTTTAGTCAAAACTCAAGTGAAGATGGTAACGATAACGAAGATCGAGAATTAGAAGAACCAGCTAATAAAATACGTGACATTCTTAAAGTAGATGCTGAACGAATTTTTTTTTACCGTTGACATAGATTACAAGGCCTACGACTACACTATATAAAAAAACGCGTCTTGTATCTTACTCCAAAGGTGATGGGGAAAGAGATATAACGTATCAAAGCAAAGTAAAACCATATAAGATTGTCTTATTCTGAATAACAGCCTGAATTAATTTTCGTAAAGGTATGTTGACGTTAGTATGATTTCCACTGATGTAATAGCTTCAGCTGACGAAATCAGTTAATTGAGTGAAAATCACAAAATTTGAAAATTGACCATTGCCGTCATCAAACAAGTAGGACTTAGTTTCAAAATTTTACAAGGGAAAGAAATTTCTGCCTTTCTAAAAGTAGAAATAACAAGAACCTCTGTTGGTATAATACCCATGCACTTTCAAGTCACGAGAGAACTAAATAATCTATTATTGGAAAAGCATATCTGGTTTTACGTTTTTTAGTTGATACTGGAGCAGATGTATCAGTAATTCTTAAATTTAATAATAACGTCGACTATTTGTTTATTTTTGAACAAATTACAAACTCTGATGCGCTTGATGTTGTTAATAAAAGATTTAATTATACTTGGCATAAATTTGAAGGTAAACCATTACGTTATATGCGATTATAAGCGAACACCACCTCAGTGTTTGTCCTCTTAAAGCAACTGAGCGCTCTTATCTTAACTACACACTCTTTTTCTTGGCCTAGTCCGGCAAAAAAAAGTTGGCAATATCACTCATGACACGGAAATCAGTTCAATCCTCATGCTGGAATACGTAAATAATACGTTGCAGTACTCTTTTACATCTTATTTTGAAAGATTTTATAGGCCTTTTAAAGCAAACATTGAAAAAAAAACACGTATTTTAATATATGCCAAATGACACCGGTTGACAGCTGCCAAATGGCATTACCAACCAAAAAATGTTTTGGTAATATTTGAAAATTTAAGTTTCAACAACTTTGACCATTTGTTGGCCCAAAAAATCGTGTGTATCACGTAATCAGACGCTGTTTTTGCGATTGCTTGGACTGACAGGCCAGCTTTTTGTAGTGCAGTAAATAGAGATATATTTTCTAACAAAAATAATAGTAGAATACCACCTACGCCATGTAATTGTAAATAGTATAAAGTACCTTTGTATTCATGTTTTATACCGAAAATGAATTGTCATTATATACTGACTTCCAAAATAATTGCAACACCTAGAAGTTGTTGAAACGATTTTAATGAAATTTTCAGGAAACGTCTATTTTCATTAAACAAAGTGATAATTAACATTTCAAAACAAAAGAACAAAGCTTAAAAGGTTTTTTCAACAAAGCAGTTATTGCTCACTATTTGTAATCCACTATCTGGATTCGGCTTGGCATGCTATCAATCAAGTGATCTATAGCTGTTGTGGTATATCTCTCCTAAGCTTCTAAATCCGTTGCTGAAGATCGTGTAAATTATCTGAGAGTGCGGTAAATTACCCAGTCGCCTACCAATTATATCCCATGCATGTTCCATTAAGCTACAAATCAGGCGACCGAGCAAGCCATGCGGGAGGACGCCAATGTTAAATTCTTCCAAAACCGTGTTGTAAAGCCCTTGCCGTATGAGGGCGCGCATTATCCTGCTGTGAAAATGGGATTTTGCAGCCCCGAAAAGATGGAAAGCCAACTGGTTGTAGCACATTAGCAATGTAACCAACTGGGTTAAGCGTTTCCGCAGGTCAATGTTAAGTCCAAGGGTGATCTGCTACCATAACATATTGCACCCCATATCATAACTCCTTGAGTTGGATTTTTACGTTCTCAACGTGCATCCGTCTGACTCCTCCAACCATCGTGGGCCCACAAGCAAAATCGGGACTCGTCACAACACACTTGATGCCATTCTTGCGCCCAATTAACCTTTCGTTGCTCCACTCTAGTCTGCATAGACGGTGAAGTGTCGTGTAAAGAGGGACACATAAAAATGGACGATATGAACGCAACCCATAAGATCTTATCCGGCGATAAACAGATGACATTGACATCCTAAGTCTGTACTTCTCATCCAATTTTTGGAGTTAGAAAAAAACTTTGCAATGAAAGTTGTGTAAATCAATAAGCTGCACATTTTAAAATTTTTGTTTTATACAGTGTTTCATAAAGTGACATACTAAAGGTGTGTTTTTTTAATAGAACCACCTATTTTTATTGTAAATTTGGATTTCTTAGGAAATTCTAATGTGACTTTATGCATGATACGTAGTGCCTAAAATGGAAGGTTTTCGCACTATTTGACTTTTCCGGAAAAGTTGACGTTTTGAAAAAATAAATAACACAGTTATCCTAGAATTTATCGAACTGCGATTTGTGGCTTTAATATATGCATTACATGGTGCTAACTAAAGCAAGTTGTTTACCTTTCTAACGTTGATAAGTTTTGAGTAATCAATTGTTTAAATTGACAGTCTCTAAATTCTTGATTTTTCAAATGTCGCCACCTAATTTTTTATGTGCCAATGAACATAGAATCTCATTCTCAGCTTTATAATGATAAGACTATAGATATCTAACTCTTACTCAAAAATCTACAAAAATTGGAAATAGATACCTACAACATTATAATTAGAAAGCTTATAAAATTCCACGTTCAACGGCACATATAAAATTAGGTGTTGCTATTTGAAGAAATCAAGTTAGCCATGAATTTAGGGAGTTCAATTTAAATAATTGATTACTCAAAACTTAGGTTAGAAAGGTGAACAACTAGCTTTAGTTAGTACATGTAATGCATAATAAAGCCACGAAATCGCAGTTGGATAAATTCCAGGATAACTGCGTTATTTATTTTTTTTGAAAAACGTGAAATAATGCAAAAAGCCTTTATTTTAGGCACTATGTATAATGCATAAAGTTACATTAGAATTTTCCAAGAAATCCAAATTTGTAATAAAAAATAGGTGGTTCTATTTAAAAAAAACACACCTTTAGTATGTCGCACTTTTATGAAACACTTTGTATAAACAAAAATTTTAAAATGTGCAGCTTATTGATTTGAAAAACTTTTATTGCTAAAGTTTTTTTCTAACCCCAATATTTTCCGAGATATTTACCTTCCTCGCACTAATGGGCCACCCTGTATATAGATTAACATTTAAACGCAAAGAAACGTGTTTTCTTTCCTGAGTGAAAAGTAATGAACCAATGTTAAACGTGTAAAAAGAAAAGTTGTAGAAGATGAGAATACGAATAAAATGAGCATTAATTCGACTCGATCAGGTAATTGCTTTCAGAGAAAAATCGGAAAAAAGTAAAATATTTGGGTTTTTCTTTTAAAATTCGTAGATCCGTCATTTTTTTATATGTAGGATAAATATTTCAGGAAATAAGAGGTAATGATACGTACTTAGTGTTTGTCAAATCCTGCAATTGTCGGGCAATTAGTTTATGCACAATTGAGATTTAAATCAGTATATTCAATCGAGGCTGAATGCTCATGTAGTCATCCGATTGTGAGAAATAAAAACAAATTGTGAAGTTGAAATAGAAAGGAACAAAACGTATATTTTCTTTTTGATAAAATGATATTTTTCCAAGACATACTTAGAAAACGGACGTTCCTTCTCTACAAATAGTGAGGAAAATTCATTTTTCCTGACCAGCGAGGAAAATAATGTCATGTTACAAAAATGCCTCTTTAAAAAAATGTAAGAATGTGTCATTAGAACTATTTGCGCCTAGTACTTAGTTAAACAATTTAATTTAGTATTCAATCAGGTTTGTTTAATTTAATATCTTATATGTCGACTCTTAAAAATTGCTATCCTACATTTGTTGGTTAGAACTTCGCGGCTGCGCATTGACGAGACTATTGGGACCCACCTATTATCATCTTTTGCTTTTACGTACGAAAATGTGACGAAATTCTGTAACAATAATTTACAATTACAATATTAATTCCTTCATTAGGTTTTTTTTTTTTTGGGGAATGTCGTGGAAAAATGTTGTGTCTAACACATGAGGAAAGCCTTTTTCCACTCTTACTCGAAATCGAGTGCGAAAAAGAATCGCTTTCCTCACTTGTTGGACAAATAACTATTAACACGCAAAAATGCATGCAAAGAGGACTGAAAATGACCAAATTTCTATTTCAACTTTACATTTTTTTATTTCTTCCAATCGGACTACCACACGAGCATTCAGCCTTGATTGAATATATTGCTTTAAAAAATTTAAATTGCAATTATGCATAAACTAATTGCCCGTCCATTGCAGGGTTTTGCACACATTAAGTACGTTTCCTCCTATTTCCTGAAAGATTTATCCTACATCTCAAAAAATGACGGATCTACGAATTTTAAAAGAAAAACTCAAATATTTTACTTTTTCCGATTTTTCTCGGAAAGTTATTACCTGATCGAGTCGAATCGGTGCTCATTTTGTTCGTATTTTTATCTTTTATAACTTTTCTTTTTACACCATTAACATTGGTTTAATACTTTTCACTCAGGAATAAAAATTGAGAAAAACACGTTTCTTTGCGTTTAAATGTTAATTAACTATATAATGTCAATTCATTTTCGGTATAAAACCTGAATATAAGGTACTTTATACTGTTTACAATTACATGGTGCAGGCGGTATTCTACTTTGTCAAAGATGTACTTATTATTTGCTCTATTGACTGGGGTATTGGTGTAATGATACAAATAACTATTTTATGGTTGTTTATTAAACGACATTAGAATAAAATCCAGAAAAATAGAACAAAACTTTGTTCACGTGCAAAATATTTGGTAGTGGCGCTTGTTTTTAAATATACTACTACTTTGTAATTTATTGACTACATACTATGTCTGAACTCCTCATTCTATTCTATACAAAAACTAGGTATTGCATATATTACCTAGGCAAGGTATCTAATAGTAAGCCATTTTATACAATGAATAATATCTGAAATAAGTTATTAGATATGAGATTTGATTTTGTGAAAACAATTTATTTTTTATAATTTAGGTGACAATTATCAAAAACATGTGATACGTGTTATCTGTCAAGTTTTAATTTTTTTCCCAAAAGATCTCAAATTACCAAAAGTTATTAGAAAAAGCTTTATATAAAAGTAATGTTTAGCCTATATTCAAATTTCAGTTACATAATACACTTAATTTACATTATTTGCTCATTTTTTTCAAAATTGATAAACTGTTGCAAAGTAAAAATTTAATTCTTAGTTTTATATTATTTTATTCATGACACGTTTTCTTTCAAATACATTCATCATAAATGTGGGTTTTGGACTATTAAAATTGATTACATGTGATGCAAAGTTTATTTTACTTTTTACCTTTTTAAAGTTTATTATATAAATTTGAAAATTTGTAGAAAACGCCTATATATTTTAAAGAAAATGTGTTAAGAGTAAATTATTATAAAAAGTAAGAAATTTAATCTAGGTTGAATTAAATACTTTGCTAAAGTGTTGCAATTTTCAAAAAAGGATAGACATTGTGTTTCCAGCCGGAATTTTGCGTACAAGCTAAAAAATGCTTTTTTTCTAATACCTTTTTGATATTTTGAGAAACAAGTCAGCTTTGTCGTAAGGTTCTGTAAATCTAAAATCAGCTTTCAAATAGGTATGTTACCTATTAGAATTCCGATTTTATTTGATTTGAAAGTCTCGATGTACCTATAAAATGACTCAAATTTTTCTTCGTTACTAATTAAATCGTTTCGTAAATGTTGTTCCAATGTAATCGGAAAACCAAATTCGAATACATATATTTGTAATTTACATGATAATTTGTCTCTATGCCAAAAAAAATTTTAATTTTTAAATCTGTAAATCGTATTTTTAATTCTCATGTAGTCAGTCATGTAAAAATGTCTGAATGAAATTGGCATCGTAATTGCTTAAATTTGTTAAGTAACATATTTGAAACCGAGAAATCGGACTGTAATTTTGAAACCATTGTAAGTTTTGAAATGATTATTATATGTGTTTCAAATATTTTTTAATATGGTTATTAAATTTTTGAAATTATTTAACGCAAAACAGTTTTCTAGTAGACATTGTTAAGTGTTCTTATCGTGGAAATATCCTAAAAAACACTTAAGGTTCTAATTAATGCTTACAGGAATGCATACAATGTAACTAACATAAACACTTTAATTCTTCACAAAAAATGTACAACGATTTTATGTATACAATGATTTTAATATAAAGCAAAATTGTTGAAACTTCCTAAAAATAATAAAAATTCTGGAAGTGAATTTAGGATGTATGTTTAAAAAATAACATGTAGAAATTTAAAAAAGTTTTCAATTAGATGACATCGAATATACTGAAATTTAAAGAGAATTTAATATAAATACAATAAATTTCACTAAAAGAAAGAAACATTTTGTAATATTATAATCATAATAAAATTAATTATGATTTTTTGAATAATTTTTATATTTCAGATTATAACTAACATGTTTGAAGTAAAATCATTTTTATTTGAGAGTTGTGTCGTTTTAAATTTTATCAATTTTATAAATGAACTGTATACTTAATTTGTTAAGATTTTAAATTAATTATATTTAATTTTTGTTGTCACTGTTATTGGAAACAAAAATTATACTTTGTTTTATTTCATTAAATATGAAATAAATTTACAGTTCTGTATTGTGGTTGATCTATAATGTAGGCGCAAATATGCTATTTTATGAACATTATACGTTATATTTATATTAAGATGTATTTATAGCAAAACATTTTTAATTGACAATAAAAATTAGAAGAGATTTCAACATGATTACCTCATTGTTCCGAATTTATAAAAAAAAGTTACGAAGAGTAAATTAATTTTAATTAAGTTTTGGCTTTAAAAAATATATCTATATTTTTGTTTTTTTTGTATTGTATTGTAACAATTATCAATAAAAATTTTTTCTGTTCAAAAATTAAAACTATTATATTATTCTTTCATCAATCATATTAATTATTAACAATAAAGGGTAATTCTTAAAAAGAAACTGAGCTGGATAAGCCTTGGAATTTTTTTTTGACATTTGGTAATTTTTAACAAATTATTCAGGTAAGACAAGGTTTAGGTAAAATTCAGAGTATCTAAGAAAATATTCATTTCTATCAATTTATTTATTTTGCTGTACTTTTGTGTACATTGTTAAAATAATTAAATCAATTCAATTTCACGACCTGCCCTACTAAGTTATTTATTTGAATACTAGATACATTTCGACAATTTAAAAAAGATAAAAAGAAACAACTTTATTCCAGCAATCGAAATTCGTCACTTGAGTGTCAAAATAAATCGTTCTGAATGATAGAATGTACTAATAAAATTGACGCTAGCCAAATTATCAGCACTTAACAAAACAAAAAAAAAAAATAAGGTAGAGGGCCCAAATATCGCCCACTTAACACAGATTCGTTATTATATGAATGGAATGCATATTATTGTTTAAAAAACTATATTGTGTCGTAGAACTGTTAATAAACTTATCTTTTCTACAGTCATAGCAGTTAAATTTACAATTCTAATTGAATTATGTGTCATCTTGCAGATACCGACATATTATTGAAAACAAAAAAGTGTTCTAATATCGCCCGCGTCGAAAAACCCATGTTCCAAATATCGCCCATATCAAAGTGTAAAGCTAACAAGAATTGTATACACTAAAATGATTTTTGAAATTTAATTTATTAAAACAACAGTACATTCATGCAGATATTTTTAAACTTTGTGCCTGTTAACAAATATTTATGTACAAAAAATACAAATGTAAGATTTTTGCTTTTTAATTTTTCTGTTGTCACATTTTTCGTGAGACCACTTGAAACACTTGACACACTTTAACCAGGATTCACCATGGTTGTCTTTAGAGTAAAGCCCATTACACAATGGACACTCAGCGTCATCACTATCATAACAACTACTATCATTGTCATCAGTCGAGACGTAAGGTGGCTCTTCATCACAGTCACTACTAGAAGAATCATTTGTCATGGCTTTCTTTGACTTATTGGACTTACTTTGCTTAGAAGGTTTCTTTCCACTTTTCTTAGAAGTTGTTTTATCAAAGTTCAAAGGTTTAACCTTTTTTTTGATAGTGAATCAACCAGAGCATCTTTATATGGCGATCCACTAATAAGGACAGCTGATCCACGCTTTCGGTTTGTTGATGAAGACGGTAGTTTTAAAACAGGCACAGGCTGAATATCTCTGGGTGATAAGGTGGTTTGTGGAACCGTTATTGTAAGACGTGTTGCAGGTGACTGAGGTAGTGAAGACTGTTGAACCTCGGGAGTTTCTGTTGATGTTGAAGCTGTGTTTTCTGAAACCGCTTGTTCATGTTCCAAGAAATCGGCTTCTGTGAAGATTGCAGGGTCAAAAGGCAATATTCCGGTGACTTCAAAGCCTTTTATAGCCACATGCATTGTTGCAGTTTTAGTGTAGGCCTTTCCAACTAGCTCCCCAATTTGGTAGACAGTGATTGCCCGAAACGGGTGAGATGCTAGCCAGTTTTCAATTTCTTGGGCGTAGTAAGTTTTGAAGGTTTTCATAAATGTCTTGTCCAAAGGTTGCATTCGATCAGAGGAATGCGGTGGAAGACACACCTATAGAAACACCATTGTCTCGGGCAAGGTCTATGACTTCAATGTTGCGAGTATGCGTAGAGTGGCTATCTAGTATCCAACACTACAGGTTCCTCTTTTGATGGTTTCACATGAAATGAAATGAGCCATCCATCTAGCAAATAGATCCGACTGAATCCAGCCGGAAATGTGACATCCAGCTATACTTCTTGGTGGAGCTCCGTCTAACAATTCGGGCTTCATTCTCTTTCTCGGGAACACTAGGAATCGGTGGAATAAAGTCCCAGAGGCGGACATACAAGCGACAATTGTTACAAAGACGACCTCTCTCAGCAGACTGCAACTTTATGAATTTTCAGTGGACCTTGTTACGCTAGACTTTCTTCATTGAACAACTTGCGCAGCAGAATCATTAATACTTTCTAGCTCAGGTTTCAAGATAAGTGAAGAAATTGTCAACATTTTTCACGAGAGAACCTCTAATTCTGGCTAAGGACAAAGGTTGTGGTCTCCTCATTGACAAAATAAGGTGTCTTTTGAAAAACAAGGGAACCATCTTTCTTGTCAACAGAAAATGGATGGCGGATATTGTTTCGTAAAGCAAGTTGAAACGCCATTCGTTTTATATCTTTTGCTGTAAGACCATAATAAGATTTTTCCATTGTTAAACAATATTCTACTGATTCAGCCTCAATTTTAGGGGAAAGAACAGTTTTACGGCCCAAAGACATATCCAACTGTTTTTTAAGTTCTTCAACCGGTTTTTTTGACATAGTCTTTAAGTGTATATCTGAGAACTTGTAAAATCTTGGAAGTTTTAAAAAACAGATTTCTTGTTTTTTACAGACAAAATACTGCCTGTTACATTTTTAATAGGAGCAGGTTTTTGGCGAAGGGGAGGGGGGGGGGGGGGGGGGGGGGGGGGGGGGGGGGGGGGGGGGGGGGGGGGGGGGGGGGGGGGGGGGGTATTAGAACACCACAATAACTAAACATGGCGCCATACTGAGCTGGTCTCGGCTGCATAAATTCCATACAAAACATGTCAAACTATAGCTAGTTATATGTCCTATTTGAAACATATTGATCAACAAGTAAAAGTTATAATACTCTAGAGCAATGTTATAGTCATTATGAGACGTTTCATAACTCACCACGCAAGAAGGTATTAAAAATTTGCAAAACAAAACCACAATGCACAAAACCCGCCAATGTTTCATTGGTGATGACTGTTGGCGAAACGGGCTCTTCGCCTAGATTAGTCACAGCGTGATGGCAGCACTGTTTAAAGAACTACTGGGTTATGCGATATTAGGAACGGTATGGGATATTTAGGCCTTAAGTGGGAAATAATCGCACAAACAGAAAATCTACATAGACTTGGAGATGGCTTAATATAAATTCCAGTTTTCAGGATTGCAACCTTCCAAAAACCTTCCCATAATTGCTAAAACGGTTAAATTTCTTTCATGGCCATAACTCGTCATTCCATGTTCGTGCAAGCCATTCAACGTTGGATCGATTTTGGAAAAATTTTGTCGCCAAATTTTAGTTCTCTTGACCAAACTCGAAAATCAAATTTTTATAGATACCTATAAGCTCGAAAATGAGTTTTTCAGCAAACAAATGGAATCCTCTTAGATTGACAGCAACTCAATACTCCAGGTGCTCTTGGAAGCCACCCTGATTCTGTTTTCAGTTTTTGACACCAGACATGGTTGATCTTATCAAGCGAGTTACATTAGGTCAACAGATTTTCTAATTATAAGCGCAGTGAAGGAAAAAATTTAGAAAAATTTCTTTTCACTGCCCATTTCAATTGGTGTGGGTTTTGCGGGCAACATTCTTAGTCAGCAGCAATTTTTTTAAATTTTGATCACGAAGTATCAATTTTTCAAGGTTGGTGATCAAGAACCAAAAATGTCTAGCGGGCAAGGATTCCAAATAGGCGCCGCGACAAAAATACCTCGAGAAATATAGATCTGAGCAATTGAGGGTAAGAACCAAAATTGCTGCTCAAAAACGCGCCATTTGGCTTCGCTCGCGTGAAATTCAATCGTTTTTTGTGCGTGAATGTACCGTGAGAGAAAAATTTCATAAATTTTCCTCTTTGGACGCCATAACTCCAAAAATATAGGTTCAATTAATTTGCGGAATTAGACCAAAAACGAGCGGAGGCGTCAAATTACTGAACAAAATAGGTTTCCTTTAGAGAGTCTTAGACTTGTGGATTTTCGCTAATTTCAAGAACGGAATCCAATTTTGTTTCTGAAAAATGCCATTTTCGAGCTTATATCACGAGAAATATCGATTTTTTGAGTTTGGTCGAGAGAGGATTAAAATTACAACGCGCAAATTTCCCAAAAACCATCTATTTTACATTTAGCCGTACAATCGTTCGTATTAGGTTTAGGTATAGGACATGTTGAAGAAAATCGAACGAATAATTAATTATCTTTATGAAAACACACTAAAAATAAACATACCATTCCATTTAAAAAAATTGAGATATTACACTTTTAATTTTTGAATATTCACTTCAAAATTTTGGACAGTCCTGGTATAGTGTAAAAATATTTCAAAATAATTAAATTGTAGCTTGACACTTCCTTTAAAAGTTTTAATCAAAGCAACATTCCATACGTCATATGACTGAAAACAATTAGTCGTCAATATGACGAAAAATGACACAGCCTAACGACGTCAGTATTCGACATCAGTTTTCGACGTCATTTATAACGTCAATATCTGGTTCAACTTTGACGGCTTTATATTAAATTTAAACGTCATATAGACGTACTTGAAATGGTATTTTGAAAGTCAAAGTAAATTATTTATTGGAACAGTATCTTCTCGTCGGTGTTCACTGGGGTTGATAATAAATGTCTTGATGGAAATCTTTTTTCTTGGTTAGCAATACTTATTTCAATATCGCTTTGATGTCAGATGTAAATTCGGCCTTCTTAGTTTCTAAAGGCAAGTCCGTAATCATCTAATTTGTACATCATCATCACGTTTTAATACCATTCAAATTTTTGAGGATCTTTAATTGGTGGTCAAAAAACTTCTGTTTTACGTGGTGTAAGCCACTTAGTACTAATAATTGACACACCTCCAATTTTATTTGAATTCTACCACAGAAAACCTTATTGCCTGCAAAGAATAAATACCAAATGCACATACAAACTTAAAGCCGTAAAATACTCCTTACGTTCTTATTCTGAAAACTCTCCACTGCTAATGCCACAAAATATTAAATAAGTATGCAAAAATCAACCAACAGACTCAAAATTAGCTCTAGAGGAAGAAAGGGAACCGTAATCCTAACCCTAAAACGCAATTTATACTGTTTCCAATAAAAATCTCTAAAACAGGTAAGCGATTCTAAACTTACGTTGTTATACAACATATCCACCATGATGCTTAAAAATAAGTTTACTAATTAATGAGTTTTGCATTATAAGAAACAAAATGGAAACATATACCTTCGCCTTTACAGTGAACCCATGCGAGCCGTGACCGTTACTAATACGCATGCGTTGTAAATCACGTATTATTGAAGTCGAAACAAAATTTAAAAATGACGTTTATAAAATGGCACAAAAACACATGTTATTGAGGTGAGAATGACGTTTCAAACAAGACGTATCTAAAATGGAACAAAAGGCACGTCCTACTGACGTACCATTTTGGGTAGATGACGTCCATTGACGGAAAATAACGTTTAAGTTACGACATTTGTACATATGCCTGCTACCTGGGACATTTAAAATTTTTTTTAAAAAATGTGCCAGAGTAGTGAAAGATCAGTTTGATATTGTTAATTTTGTTCAAATGTTTTCTTGGTAAGTGATTGTCATACTTAATTTCTTTAAATGTTTACGAAGTATAAATTTTATATACAGTTTTTCCCAATATGACGATATGACGAATTATAATTCTTATCGTCAAAACTAGTCAAGTTTCTTTAATAATAAAATTAGTATTGGTTAATGGACTGAAAGCTCGTTTTATTTACTTATACTTAAAAATACATCCAATACATTGTTCTCCAACATGGATACCTTTTCATCAATAAAATTTTAATAAGGTGTTCAAAAAGTTCTCCATTATTTTCCAAACACAAATAACACCGTCTTACAGTCGAATCTAAAACATTGCAAAGTGTTTGAGACATAATGCTTCCAAATACTTCGAGAACTAAGTTCCGCAATTGAAGAACTCAGGGCTCATTTGAAATATTTGTAGGAAATGAAGTTTAAAGTTTTGGACAAAATCCTGAAATCATATTTTAAATTTTTAAAACATTTAACTTAATTTATTATATTTATAATAGATCTTTTACTAAACAAAACAAAAACAAAATGCAACTTAACACCTCTTTTACCAACATTTACTTCTTCAAAGCTTCCATTTAGGTGGGTTTAATAAACATGTAATTTGGGCGTTTGCTATCGAACCAGCAGCGCAGGTCTGTAAACTGGATTGGTTTTCCCTTGGTTGTAAAATTTTTTTTTTGTTATGACTATCTCATCAAAAGTATAAAAATCTTCTTGAGACATTTCTACTACTACAATAAAGGTTTATTTCTGTTTGATTTTCTCACAATATCAAACACTTGCGTAATATACTTTTTATGTTTTTAAAATCTCTATCTGAAGCAAATGAGTATGCCCTGCTATAAGAAAACGATGCTCTATGGTTTTGTAAACTTTTCGCTAACTAACTGCAGTCATAACGCCATTATTAGCCGCAGTTGTCGGTAAAGACTACAAGGTTTTCAGACCTGGTTGGTTTACTTGTTATGTATTTTAGAAGTACACTAGCAATTTCAGAACTTCCTCTTTTGCAACTGACATAAACATATGACCTTACCCAGATACACAGTCATGTATGCCAAGATTATAAGTCCGCGCTTTTTAAGGTAACATCATTGATTATAAAATTCGTAAAGATACGCAAAGCCTTAATATTTTTTCGTAACTACATCTCCTACAAGCAACGAATGCTTCTTTCACCCTCGGCCAACAAACTGTTCATTGGGAAAGTGCTGCTGCGAACGGTTTAATATTGTAACATTGATTCTGTTACTGCTTCGCATACATGCAACATCGGTCTCTACCTACGAGAATGATTCAAGAAATCGGCAGTTTCAAAGACGTTCGTTCGTTCAGCAATATAAATAACTGAACGTGCACAATAAAAAATGTGCACTCATGTAATTTAGCTTGCTACGAATTTATCCTAGTGTATCATAATAGTTGAATTTGCGAATTGTTTTTAAATTTTGTTTCAAACTTCAATAATTCATTTTTCGAAAATAGGAGTTAAGTTAAGGTCAATCGGTTAAATACACTCATTAAATTATTAAAAATTGTTAAAAATTGCTAATTTTTAATTTAATAAAAATTTCCTAAAACCAAAATTACTTGGATTGAACTTAAACTAAATCAAGATAAAATTTTTTAATTTCCGCTGTTTCTTTCTAAGATTAGCAGAATTAAACGCATTAAATCCAGTTTTTCCGTTTCGCTTTAAGAGTAGCGTTTATTTTTAATTTAATTAACAAATTGACAGTAAATGTCTTATGTTCAATACAAACTGAATAAAATTGTTTGCTTTCTGATGTTAAACATGCAAAAATATTTTTAACGATACCTTTGTACATTTATGAATAGCGAATGACGAATTAAATACTTTCGATAAGTATGATACAAACTAAATATGTCGGCTTCATAATCTTTACACATTAAATAAAGTTCATTTTCAGAAAATAAATCTTCCATTGTGCAGTTTTTTTGGTGTCTTTCTTTGTTACAGTTAGCACGTGCATAATAAAAATTATAATTTGCACTCAACTCAATTTATCCCGGTGCGTTCTAATAGTTGGATTTACGAATTGTTTACGTTCAATCCAGTAATTTTGGTTTTAGGAATTTTTTTTAATTTAATAAAATTTCCTAAAACCAAAATACTTGGATTGAACTTAAACTAAATCAAGATAAAATTTTTAATTTCCGCTGTTTCTTTCTAAGATTAGCAGAATTAAACGCATTAAATCCAGTTTTTCCGTTTCGCTTTAAGAGTAGCGTTTATTTTTAATTTAATTAACAAATTGACAGTAAATGTCTTATGTTCAATACAAACTGAAGAAAATTGTTTGTTTGGATGTTAAACATGTAAAAATATTTTTAACGATACCTTTTGTACATTTATGAATAGCGAATGACGAATTAAATACTTTCGATAAGTATGATACAAATTAAATATGCTCGGCTTTCATAATCTTTACACATTAAATAAAGTTTATGTTCAGAAAATGAAATTTCCATTTATTGCAGTTTTTGGTGTCTCTCTTTGTTACAGTTAGCACGTGCATAATAAAAATAATAATTTGCACTCAACTCAATTTATCCCAGTGCGTTCTAATAGTTGGATTTGCAGGTGATATTTAAGTTCATCTAGTATTTTGGTTTTAGGAATTTTTTTAATTTAATAAAATTTCCTAAAACCAAAATTACTTGGATTGAACTTAAACTAAATCAAGATAAAATTTTTAATTTCCGCTGTTTCTTTCTAAGATTAGCAGAATTAAACGCATTAAATCCAGTTTTTCCGTTTCGCTTTAAGAGTAGTGTTTGATTTTTAATTTAATTAACAAATTGACAGTAAATGTCTTATGTTCAATACAAACTGAAGAAAATTGTTTGCTTTCTGATGTTAAACATGTAAAAATATTTTTTAACGATACCTTTTGTACATTTATGAATAGCGAATGACGAATTAAATACTTTCGATAAGTATGATACAAATTAAATATGCTCGGTTTCATAATCTTTACACATTAAATAAAGTTTATTTTCAGAAAATAAATCTTCCATTGTGCAGTTTTTGGTGTCTCTTTGTTACAGTTAGCACGTGCATAATAAAAATAATAATTTGCACTCAACTCAATTTATCCCGGTGCGTTCTAATAGTTGGATTTGCGAATTGTTTTTAAATTTTGTTTCAAACTTCAATAAAACAACAATTTAATTTGTAAGAAATAAAATGTATTTGCATCAATACGAGTTATGATAAAAAATCATTTTTATGTATTTCCATATAATTGTGGTTATTATTTACATAAAAAATTTACTCGCTTCGGACCTAGTTGGAAAAGATGCATCTGCTGAGTTTTTTTAAATCGAGAAGGACGTCCTCGGTTGTAATTTGCTTAGATGCGCAAGTTGATTAGAAGAAAAAAATAACATAAATTCACTGATAAAAGATATGCTGAGTCAATTATATTTAATTTTGAATGTTTTTTTCAAAATTAATTACACACAAAACTTTTAGTTTAGCTTCTAATGACAAGTTTTTATGTTCAATAACAAATAACAAAAAAGTTGTTAAAGGACTTTTCAATTTTCTTACAGACCTTTTTGATCGCTACACAGAGTGATTTGCGTAGAGCGTGTATTAAAAGTTTTTTAACTTTCAGATAAATCAGAAACTTGAAAAAACCTCGCTCGTTTTTTTAAATTTTTGGCTTTCGATGGATTTTAAAAATAAAATTATATATTGTAGTACTTAATAAGACAAGTTGAATTAAATTTTAAAAAATTCGAAATTGATTAGGTAAGGTCATGTTTGAGGTCAAAGTCAAACATATATTCGTAAATATCTCATCAAGTATTCCATGTACACAGTCGTGTAATATATCAATCAAAAGAGAATTAATTGCAAGCCAATTAAAATGCATTTAAAAACATTTTAACATTTTAGGTTCAAAAGTTATTTCACTTTCAAAATTTTTGAAAATATCGACTTTTTGTTTCACAACCTATACTAACGTGCAATATATCATTCAAAAGCGTGAAGAAATCCAATTCCAAAACTATTTTCAAAACTACTTTACTAGATTGGGTTTTAAAGTTATTGCACTTAAAAGTGTTTTTGAAGATTTCGACTTTTTTTTTTTGTTTATCAACTTGCATTGCCCAGTAAAAATATCAATCAAAAGCTGATTGAAAACAATTCCAAAACTGCTTTAAAAATGAGGTGGCATTACGGGTTCAAAAGTTATTGCAATTTTTAAGTTTTTTATCTGGCTTAAGATAGTGTAATGTAATGTAACTCTAGTATTTATGTGTTCTACTCAAACGTAGAATTTTTGTTCTACGCAGTTCTGTCTTTCATTTCTAGTTAACTTAGTTTTTCTTTTCTTTAGTCAACTCTAGTCCATCTCTTTCTAGTCCACTCTAGTCAATCTTTTCTCTTAGTCAACTCTAGTCTTTCTTTTCTTGTTTAATAATAAATAAATAACTAATATTGGATTGCTTAAAGTAAAATAATTTATATATATATATATATATATATATATATATATAAATAAACCAATATTTTTTAATAATGGATCATACATATGTAAAAAAAAAAGAAAAGAAAAAGACTAGAGCTGACTAAAAAAAGACTAGAGTTGACAAGAAAAAAACTAGAGTTGAGTAGAAAAGAAAAACTAGAGTTGACTAGAAAAAAAAGACCAACGTTCACTAGAAATGAGAGAGCCCACAACTGCGTAGAACAAAAAATTCTACGTTTGCTTATTGATAAAAACTTAAAAGTGCAGTAACCCGTAATGCCACCTCATTTTTGAGAGCAGTTTTGGAACTGTCTTTCAATCAGCCTTTGATTGCTATATTACTGGGCAATGCAAGTTGATAAACAAAAAGTCGAAATCTTCAAAAAAACTTTTTAAAGTGCAATAACTATTGAAACCAATCTAGTAAAACAGTTTTGGAATTGGCTTTCCACACGCTTTTGATTGATATATTGCACGTTACTACAAATTATGAAACAAAAAATCAATATTTTCAAAAAAAACTTTAAAACTTTTGGAACCCAAAATGTTAAAATATTTTTAAATGCATTTTTGAAATTGGCTTGCAATTCCCTTTTCTTTTGATATATTACACGACTGTGTACATGGAATACTTTTTGAGATATTTACGAATATATGTTTGACCTTTCATCTCAAACATGACCTTACCTAATCAAATTTTAAAATTTTTCAAATTTAATTTAACTTGTCTTATAAAGTACTACAACATATAGTTATATAGATTATATAAACTCAGAATTATACGGCCAATCTACTGATGTAAAAAGAATTATAGGTTTGTATTTAAAATAAGAAGTTTGATAGCAATTTTTGGCACACCCTGTATAGCCGAAGGTCTGAAACTATTTTAGGTAGAACGAAATGATCGATTATGGCCGCGTACTAAATTTCAAGTTTCTGATTTATCTGCATGTTAAAAAACTTTTAATGCACGCCTCTTCTACGCAGATCATCCGTTATACGTACGCTACATGAATGCATAAGCATAATGTTTATCTCATCAATTTGGAATTAAAAGAAAACCCTAACGGGTAAATAAAAATATTTGCTTACCTTCTTTCTAGAATTTTACAGGCACTGATTTTACACTTAATAATTTACGTTTATTGTTTATAATAATTTCGGAGGGTAAAAAAAATTTTCACATATTAACTTATTTCCTAAAGTGTCAATATCCACAACCGCAATACAAATTTTTCCACAATTTTTTTGGTAGTCCTTTGTAGGTTTCACATTTTTGTAAGAAATTAAAAAAACGTATGTCCACGGCGTCTACGCTCTTCTTTAATTATTTGTGCAACTAACGTATTCATAATTACTAATTGTCACAAAAATTACGGTAACTAATTTTATAATCAATGCAGTATCTTGTAACAATGAAGTAACTTCGAACCTCAAACCACTTTCATATTCATATTCAAAATACGCGCATTGAGACAGGTACCGTGGAACTGACATAAAAAAATGGAGGGGAAAACTGAGAATCTCGTCGTAATTGTACGGTAGAGTCATCTATTTTTCATCGTACTTTTGTGTCACATTTCGTCCATATAGGTTGCGCATCTTCACGAATTTTATAATCAATGGTAAAATGCCAAACCAACAGTCAATGAAGGTGTTGGTAATGCCTGCTGCAAGTCAAATGAAATTATGTGGGTGTTTTGAATATCGTTATTATTTTTAATTTGGTCTTTAAGGTTTTCCTGCATTGCCTGGGCCTCGAGGTTGATGTAACTGTAATTTTACTTGGAGATTTTAGCGTAAGATTCATTATCCTTATTTGAACTTATCATAAGATTAAGTGAATCACAGATTGAACAAGTATCGATTTTAGGCAACTTAAACCCTATGTTGTACTCTAAGTTAAAGGTTCTTCGGTAGCGATCCTCATTAACAGGAACACTATTACGCTGTTTACACCATACAATGTAATAATCTTTATAAAGACTTAAAATACTAAGGTCGTGGTTTAAATAGACTCTGTTAGGATTAGAGATCCTACTATAATGGATTACATATTTAGGAATACTTAATGTGGTCGTGAACCAATTGTACCATTTCTGGGACAGCTCTGTTCAGTTAGTTGTGATGCCCATCTTTCTTCCGAAATTTGTTTTGAAATTAGTTTAACCCGCTTAGATGAATTTTGTAGTCCATGAACCGCAAAAATTTTTGTTTACATATCTGGGGTCTATTCCGCTTACTTTTACAAAATACAAGTTGGTAAATTTTCTGGCTGACTTTGTCTTTTTGTTTTTTCTTGTAGCTTCTTCTTTTCTTTTGTAACTTTTATTGTGGAAAATAAATACGTGTTCTGATTTTGGTATGTCTTGAATCCCAAAAGCCGTTAAATATAGATACTTCGGTACTACTGAGCAGTTCTCTGCACTTTTTTGCACTTACACGGCTCTCCAATCTTCTTTGCCTTTTTGCTGCACCCTTTAAATTTATATAAGGGTGTCCCAAGGTTCGACGTTTTTTGCTTTGGTTTCTTTCTTGCTTCAACATTTACTTTTCTCCAACGGCTTGGCGAAAGTTTTTCTGGGTTTAAAGCTGAACCTCTGCTACCATCTACTTGAGCTTGATTAATATCTATAATTGCACTCTGATATTGTTGGGTCCTCTGATAAACAAAACATATTTTATTTTGACCGGGATATTATAAGCTTATATCGTCATAGTTACGCTATCAATAAAGAGGGTCATAATTCCTTTGGGACATTATAGATTCTATAATTCTCTCCGTGTCAGTCATTCCAGATATATCTTGTATTCTTGTTGGTATACGGCTTCACTTTTCGATGGAATTAATGATACTCTTTGCTTTTTCAAAATCTGCTCCATTATATTTGGGGTAGAAAACACGTTTTTAACGTAAACACAGCTTGATAACAAAGTTCTGTTTATAAACAAGTAACAATTCTGTTTATAAACAAGTAACATAGCAACAACCTAGCAACAACAAAACTCTTATAATCAATGGTACCTGATTCAAATATACTGGGAAGGTAATAAATTGTTACAATTTTCCGTTTAAAAATGAACAATATTTTATTGAAATCGGTCAGAAATAAAATTATCTATTACCACGGAATTAATGAGCCTTAATAACCTCAGGCAATTGCTGTTCCTCGGGCCGAAGGCCCTCCGGACGCAAACTTTGCCATCGGTAATTAAGGCCCTTATAATTCCCTTGATACATAACTATTAGTCAAGAAGGGCCAAAGCCACCTACCAAGTAAAATGCTTTTTTTGTCTTAGAAAATGTTATTGGCAAAAAAATTTCATTACAATAGAAGACGTGTTAGCGCTCTTTATACATCATAAGTTAAAACGTGGTATTTATGACCACGTAATATTAAAAAATTAATTTAATGTTATTATAACGTTAATGAAGACACAAGCCACATATCCTACACAACAAAAGGACCAAGCCACTAAAATGTTTATTTACCTTTTTTGGTGTAGATTCATCATTTTCGCTTGAACCAGTATGTGGAGAATACTCCATATCCTTTACTGAATCGTCAGAGTCAAAATCCGAATCTGAACTACTGTCTTTCATTAAAACACCTTTTTGACTTCAATAACTTTCGACCACCTAGCTGTCACGATGTTGATTTTGTTGTGGCTTATGACGTTGTTGCTTAAACATTTTCCACAATTTTGTAAGCAGGTAACAAAGTCTGTATAGCTTGTGGTGACATCTGTCGCGCAATAGCCGTACAACTGGGGTGATGGCTTAAGACCTTCTTTCATATGATATTTAACTAAAATCGTGAAATTTCAAAAATTGTGGCTTTTGTTCATTATTGACCCGAGCTCTTCAATTGATTTTCATTTTCAATGTTGTGTTGGTAAATACTATTTAGCAACACAATTCATCGACTTAGACAGTGTTATTTGTGTTTGGAAAATATTGGAGAACTTTTTGAACACCTATTATAAGACTCATAAGTAATTTTTAGTTCAATTTACACTAAAATCTCAAATATTTCAAAAACAGAAACACATTATGTCATTTTATTGGTCACCTAATTACTCAACTTTTTCCTATTTAACCGGGTTAAAATATTTCTAATTCTACGACATTGTTAAAACATTTTCAAATAAAGATATTGTAAAAAAGCATTTTGTAGATTCAAATGCTTAACTCTCAATGTATTGTATTGTAGTGCTTTTTCTCTGTTTTTGTTGCTAAAAAATAAACGGAAATAAACCATCAGATAATAAAGTATAATGATAATTACGTTTGATACGTTTAGAGATTCAGAAAACAAAGGCGGATGTATAATATTGCAAACCGTTCGTTTATCGCCATCTATTGAAATTTAGTTCTCAACTGTAACTCAGAATTTTCGCGTTTATTATTCTGTGATTTTGGGGTTAGAATCACAGTAATATTTTCGTTGTATGTACCTGTGATTACTGTGTTAATTGGAATTTTTATTTATTTGAAATACATTTTGTTAAAGATGGCCTTTTGCTCAGTCTGTTCTATAAAATACGAAAAAGGAGACGAATTGTCACTTCACGGGTACGTAATATGTATTATTTACATTAATAAGAATCACATAAATCTATTTTACCATGATGGTTTTAATCATCAATTGCATTGTGATTGCATCTAATCCAAAACGTAGTTAATTGTACGACAGGTAGTGGGCGGACAAATAAACATAAGTGTTTTAAAATACCCTGAATTAGAATTATTCTTAAAATTAAAGAATGGATTTGATTATAATTTTGAAATAGTTTCATTTCAATTAAATTAATTGAATAATAATCTTACATTAACTTGCAATGCTATTTTGGTGTGAGTTCATTACTTTCAACATGCCGAAAGTAGGTTCTAAGCTTTGTACATCTTGTAAGTGAATCGAAGACAATGCACATATTTGTTCGATTTGATGTAGTGTATGAACAATAATGAGATTTTATATCAACAATTCAAATAAAATTGTGCTGGTCATCCGTTATTACTATTATTTTCTAATCAACAATCTAATACAAACGTTGTAATCCTTACCGAATTTCTTTTCTAACTAAGTAATGATAAATTGACTATCGATACTTTAAATATTCAGCGATTCAAAAACTCTGTTATACATACTAACGACCAGTAACGAAACTGCTCGGCTGCCCTTTGATGTTTGAATTATGTTTTTAGTAACCTTGGCGCCATTTTAAAAAATGTACATTGAAAAATATTTTTATTAATAGTACAGTAAGTGCATCGGTTGTCGAATATTTTATTTCTTAACTAACATAAATAAACATTAGTGTACAGGTTGTCCCATTTTCGATGGTTTTTGGGGGTATTTTGGAAACGAACCTTACTACTTCTTCAAGAAACAGTTGACGGTGCATTCGAAACTTTCGTAGCCCTCTTCGTTTCTGAGCTGCAGGGCTTTTTTGAAAATTTGTCGTTTTGAAACTTCCTCAGCAGTTTCTTTGCTTTTAGAATTAGGGAAACGGAAAAGTAGCACCTTATGTAAAATTTTTCGTAGAACCCAGTGAGTGGCGTATCGAGAATTTTTCTAAATCGAATTTATGGAATACCCTATACAGGGTGTTTCCTAAGTAATCTAAAATATTATATGGGGCGCTTCGTCACTCAATTTTAAGACGAAAAGTTCATATAAACATGTGTGATAAGTTTTGTCGTTAATGAGGTACAGGGTGTTTTATTATTTTATTATGTAGCTTAGTAAACGTATCTGAACATGGTAAACGATTATTAGGATAACGCTGGGCATACATACGTCTAGCCTCTAAGGCATTGCCATTCGCTAATCCATACAAAAAGTGCATATTAGCCATTTCGGCATTAGTAAACACAGGCATCGTTGTTAACTTAACACAAAAAGATCGTATTATTAACAATTTATTGTTCGTTGTTTGCGTTAGTTTTTAGGTTTGACACAGTTGCCAACGTTATTCCAAAGGCCACTTAGAATAAGCATGTTTTTCGAAAACCAGTAGCGTCACCAGGAAAAATTAATTTCAAATACAATCAGAGCTGATTTATTATAAACAATTTAACACCCTGTAACTCATTAACGACAAGACTTATCACACATGTTTATATGAACTTTTCGTCTTAAAATTGAGTAACAGAAACGCCCCATATAATATTTTAGATTACTTAGGAAACACCCTGTATATTATTCGTCCATCAAATTCATATATTATTACCTTTCCAACCATATACTATAACGTATATTTATTTTAAGCAAAAGATTCAGCATTTATTATTTTGATTAAAGACGTACAAAAGAAATTAGCCACTCTGCATAACCGTTGATCACTTTTTTGTGTTTACTCTAATATATGTTAAGAATTCAATTATCAATTCTTGTTGCAATGAAGTAAGTATGTAGGTATCCATTGATGTTCAGTTTGCCGTGAACAAAAAATCAAGTAGATAAGCGTCAAAATTTAGAATTTGACATTCATGTTGTTTGGACTACTATAAATCAAAGTAAGATTATCTTCCAGGTTAAGCCGTGTTCGTCCTCCGCTTGACATTTTACTAACCATACTGTTAGCTTCTTCAGAAGTTACTCTAAAGACTGATGTTGTCTTCTGCTCCTTGTTATATACCTATGTTCTCCTTCGGTTGGTTGATTATTTCGATCAGTGACGGGTGGTTGATCTTCCGTGTGATGTTTACTAATAGTGTGGTGACGTTTGTTTGTGTGAAGAGTTAGTTTCCATCTGTTGCTTAACCGGAAACTATCTTTTCGATTAAAGTTATTCTTATTTTTCATAAGTCTCGGTGATGTTCCTTCAATCTACATTTTACGTTGCGTCCGGTTTGACCAATGTAGACCTTCCGCATGAACAGTCAATTTGGTAGACTCCTTTTGTTAACAGTTTCGGCAAGCTAATTTCTTGCCGTTCCAAACCTGACACCTATATTCTTCTTCTACAACGATTGTCGGTTACTCCAGCAATGGTTCCTTCTCTTTTTCGGGTTTCTTGCTAAACGTCAAGCGGAGAACGAAGAAGGAAAAAAAACAATTTTAGTGACAACGGCCGCGAAAGCTTAGATTCATAATTAAAGTAGTTGGATTTCATAATAAAAAAAAATCTAAAATAATAAATTGCGAATGTTTTGCTTAAAATATATGGTTGGAAAGGTAAAAATATAAGGAATTCGATGGACGAATAATATATAGGGTGTTCCATTAGAAAAATCCAAGTTTGATCATTATCTGAAAAACTATTCGATTTAGAGAAATTCTCAGTACGCCACTGGGTTCTACGGAAAGTTTTACATAACCCAAAAGTACAAAGGAGCTAATCCTTCACCGGACAAATAGCTTGGAATGAACCATAGTCACAAATCACGGATATAGTGACCATGACAAAACGTGTAGAATGCTATAAATTAACGTTTTCAGTTTTAGTCATTAACATAATGGATAGATGGCACTATACATTTTTAATAACTTTGTATAGGTTTTTCAAGTCTACTTTTTGTTTCGGTTTTCATTAACAAAGAACTGATGCGGTAAGAATAGCTTCGTGATTGGCTGGCATTTGGCTGCACACTTATATTAAACGTCATTTCCAATGCGGCGAGTACAAAAACATTTTAATGTAGTATATGTAAAGAAATTTAAAGGAAAACCGTTTTCGAGAAAATTTTCAGTATTACACCCTCAGATAGAAAAAAATGACCCTGAAAAACCTCTAGAAAAATATGAAATTTGAATCAAATGTTTCTATTCGTTTAGCCTCTAAGTGGGAGAACGTACGTATACAGGGTGGATGTTTAATGCGTGGACGAAGGATTGCTCTTGAACTATTAGAGATATCACAACTAACTTTGGCAAGGTAATACCTAGTTATTAGACCTACATTTAAAAAATATTTAGGTGCATACAGGGTGATTCGCAAAAAATTCTGGCCCAAAGTTGTGTTTTTTTAAATGGAGCATCAATATTTTTTTAAAAATCGATTGTTCATGACATGCTCCTAAATATTTTTTAACTGTAGGTCAACAACTAGGTATTGCGATTAAAATGTAAAGAACCTGTCACGGGACCTGCACCGTGAACGAAAATGGAACGAACGAGTCTACTGTTCACATTAAGGGGAAGAACGAATTGTAAAAAGTTACTAAAAAACCCTACTTTATATTTAAACAAATTTTTACGGCGCTACTGAATTGAAGGTCAAATGAATCGTTCGCGCAGGTTTTTTTACATTTCAATCTTCTTCTACCTTTAATAGTTCGGTAGCAATCCTCCGTCCACGCAGAAACACCCACCCTGTATACGTATTACCTACATACATTTTTTACAAATCTGAATCAAAGTTCTTTCTCTCTAAGTATGCGAAAAAATAAATATAGTATTAAATCCAACTTTTTTGAATAATTTTTAAGTACAAGAAATAAATCTAATCGAAGTTTGTATGTCTTGTCGTCCTCTATCTGCATTATGTTAGGAATGATGTTAATTTCATTACATTTTAAGTTTTCCCAAAAATCCAGAAATCAGGAAGAAATGGATTATAGCACTACACTGCAAAGATTTCATTGTACCAAGGAATTATAGAGTTTGCTCAAAACATTTTACTCCAGAATCATTCGATTTCAATGCTTCGAGCTCTAAAAAAACTTTAAAGAAAGATGCAGTTCCAACGATAATTAAATTTTCCGACTTGCCTTCAAGCGCAATTCTAAAACATGCAAAACGTAAACGTGTTTTAGAAGTGTCATCAAACGGCGGGTACGCATTACAGTTAATAATATTAACTCATCTGTAAATTGTGCTTCTTCAGATTGCCAGAAAGAAGACCATCAAGCCCTACAGTTGATGAACATAGTGAACGACCAGCCCGCACAATACGATATGTAGGGCATTATAAGCGGATGGTGATTCATGTGCTAGATTCCAATAACCAAATATTAATTAGGAAAGTTTTAAAGAAAAAAAATCAACAAATTAAAATTTTGAAACAATGCAAACGAAGGATGGAACGACGATTAAACGATTATAAAAATTTATTAGACCAGTGTAAATCAACGCAGTTGTCTTCGTCTACAAGTCTTGAAGTAGGTAACTGTTTTTGATTACTACTCTGCCCTTTTAAGTCAAAAGGACGTAACTCATTAGTCGATCATCCATCAATGCATAAATATTTAAACAAAAAAAAGTGAGTTACGTTTTTTTGGCTTAGAACGGTATTATTGGCGATAGTAAAGCCACCTTTACTTAATATACTTTTGTAAGCGATAGCCGTCACCTTATGGAACATTTCCACTAATTGAAAATATAATTATAGAAATGGATTTTAAAGGAAACTCTTTAAATATGTATTTGTTATGCTTCAAATTCATTCTTTTCTGCACAAAACAATAGCTTTTATTAAAGTAAACTTAAAAAAATGTCCAAAAATGTCTTGTGCAAAAGGGCGCTATTCAAAATTTTTGAGTTATGTAGTATGTACATTAAATAGCTGCAGCTGAGATATTTCTTTGGTAAAAATTTGATGATGTTCTCTGTAGGCGTTTGGTGGTAAAAAAATAAACTATTTCCATAAAATTTCAAGTTTCAATAGCTAAGATATCATCACCAGCGAACCGATACTAAAAATAAAAACAATAGGAAGCTTATAAATACTTTCTGCTTGTCACGCATCGTTACGCCTTATTGATTCTTATATAAGCTTGAATAATTCCGAAAAATCTAATGGACTGTGATCATCATAATTCATAAGCAAACTTTTGTTTTTAAAAATTTCCAAACTCTCACAAGAATCGAGTTCGCTTTTATAATCTATAATTCAATGTCGCCTACTCTATGGCCATTTTCAAGCTGAAAACTATGGTAATTGCCTTCAGAAGGAGTAGTTCTTTTGCTATAATAAAAAACTGGTGTAAATTTGCCGTCTTTTTGTAATAAGACGGGACCATAACCGAGAGAACTAGCGTCGCAGTGATGTTCTGTATCTAACTCAGGCGTATAAACAGACAAGATTGGGGGAGAGATTAATTTTTATTTCAGAACTTCAAATGCTTCTAACTCACAACTACCAAAATTAAATCCGACGTTCTTTCTAAGCAAGTTGTACAGGGATTTCGCTATTACAGATAATTGTGGGATAAAACGGCTAGCTAAATCTACAATTCTAGGTACATGTTTGGAATATTTAGGGACTACATAATCTAAGATTGCTAGGTCTGATACCTTGCTTGTTTATTACATATCCCAAGTAAACAGTTTCCCTAACTAAAAACGAACACTTGTCAAAACGAAATATTAACTTATTGTTTGTAGCTACATTAAAAACATCACGGATGATTAACAAACGTTCGGGCACAGTATCTGTTGCAATCAAAATGTCGTCTATGTACAATAAGATGTTATTATGATCCACTAACTGTTTGAATAATATATTAACATCTATTTGAAACGTACGAAGAGCATTAAAGTATTCAAATTGCCCTAGTGGCGTAATAAAAGATGGTTGTGCATCCTAACTTGATAAAACCCATTTTTCAAGTCTAGTGTTTGTTTCTTAAACGATCTAGGTTATCATCTATTAATGGAGTAGAGTAATTGTCCTGAACCGTAATTTGGTTGGGCGCCCTATAATCTACGTATAATCATGTCTTACCATATTTTTTTCCGAACCAACACTATTGGGGCGACATAAGGTGAACTACTGGGGCAATAACCTGTTCTTTCATTAACTTTATCCAAAATCCATTTTAAATTGTTCTTATCATCATAAAAAATTCTACGCGAACTTATGCTATCTGAGAAAGTTATTTTTAGATTCTTATTTCCTACAAAGTTCACGTCCTGTATCCTAATTTCATTACAGTCCCTAAAATATTTAATTCACTTCCATTGATACATCTAATTGCATAATTTTCTGAATTAACAGCACTGTGTCAATCATAGCATCCGTTTATAACTACATTCCATTCCTAAACTATCCTTAATACTAAATTGAAAATTTGCTACATACGGTTTTCTAAGTTGAACCAGACTAGGTCCCCTTCCGATAAATTCAACCTGTTACCTAATTTAAGCTTTTCGTGATAATATGTTGAGAAAGCTTCCCCTCGTTTCCACTTGCGACTTTCAAACCTATTAATGAACTGAAGTCTATTTGGTTGACATGAAAAATGATATTTTAGTTCTTCGCTTAAATGATCCCATGTCATTGAAACATGATCAAGCCTCGAGTGATACCACTCTTTAGCGATACCACACATCTTGCCAACAGCATTTTTCCTTTAATTTGGATAGCGTCTATTCTTTGCAGTCACGTGATCATGTTTACGTCATCGGGGTTGCCGTTGAAGGTTGGTATGAGTTTGAACGCAGCTTTTGTCTCTATCTCTCCACGTTCAGTGCCTGACCTCACACTAAGTATAAGTACATATAGACAAGTAACGTGCACCTTTGTTTTGAAGTCGCCACGATAGAAAGAGAGGTGTAAGAACGGAGCTATCGCTGTCACGTGACGCGTGGAAAAATAACAAAAACTACTTCAATTCAGCATATAAAAAGGTTAAATTCCCGTACCGCCATGTCAACTGTCACTGTTTACTTATAAAATACATGACACATCTTTTATATTTTCCACTTGGCAGACTTGTAACAGTAAATTTGGTGCGTAATTTTGATTTTAAAATTGCATACTACAAAATAAACATATTATAATTAATTTGTGTGATAGTATCACTAGTTAGAGCTGTGCCTTATCGTTTAGTGCAGAAAAGTAAAGCAAAACTATTTAGGTGCCTACACAACTTCATATTTAGGGCGATTAAGTTCATGTACTTATTCAGAAAAGGAGATAGCTTTATTAGTTAATTTTCAGTTTTCCAATTTTAAAATTTTTGCTCTATGTTTTTTTGCTCTATAATTCTTCGGGAGACACTCTGGACACAGAATAATAATACTTCGTTGCGCAGAAATTTCATTGGGTGTCGGAACGTTTGAAGTCGGTGATCCTACGGAAATCGCGCGCTGTACCCCCGCGCAAGAGTATTATTCATGACTTGAGCGGAGCGGTTATAGAAAGCTTACTATTTCTTAGCAGTGGCATTTCGCGATATACCGCACAATCGAAAAATCGACGAATTTACTTTAGCTACACCTTGGCTACTCCTGGCTGCGAGTGGGTACAGCGCCAACACTACTTAAAACCAAAATTATCGCTCAGTGAAATTTCTGTATGAACGCAGTGAATATATTTATTATTCTGTGCTCTGGATGTGTCTTAAATTATCATTTACTCCTTATATAATATTAATTATTTCAGGGTCGACCTATAGAAGATATCGACAATGGTAACAGCCAAAATACTTATAAATTTGCCGATATTGAGGGAAAGGAGAGTTTACCAAATCTTAAAGCAGGTTCTTCAATCCGAGATCTTAACAAGTGTTCAAGTTCACAACCATCTGAAACTAACATTACCAATGATTTATTACTAAGTTTTATAGAACATTTAAAAAGACCCCCCGCTCAAGACGATCGTTACGACATAATTGGCAAAAGTGTTGCTGTGAAGTTACGAGGTTTGCCAAAAAAGAAAATGTTCGTAACCGAAAGTAAAATAAATGAAATTTTATTCGAAGCAGAAGTAGGCAGTGTAAATCGTAGCGGTGTTTCTGAAACCGTACATCAACAAGAAGCGTCGAGTTCTGGTGTAAATGTTGGAAACACTTCCACCATTCCTATTTTAACAGCGTTTGGGTTACTCGTAAATCCACCCCCGCCAACTATTGTCCAACAGGAAGCATGTCCTCCTTCATATATTCCTAATAATAACATCGGCCAAACTGCTCCTAATGTAAATGTTTATTCTAGAACAGTAACATCTCAAGGTAAAAAAAGCGCCCCTAACCAGACTGTTTCAAGTGAAAATGTTCAATACAATGTTAAATGCAAGGAAGAGCCCCAATAATAAAACAATCTGAACTATTTTATTACATTATATTCTTTTAATAAAAACTTTAATGTTAAAACGTTAATTTGAATTAATAATTACTTTCCATAAATCTTATTTTTACATTCTTGTCTTCAGAAAAAGATCAAACCAACTCACAAAATTAAGCCTAATTTGTGTTTTACATTTGACAATTGAGTGTTTCACTTTTTTTTGAAAATTAATAAATTAAAGTTTGTGGGTATCTATTAACACTGTTAAAATAAATAAAAATCTGGATGACCGTTTTCGACAAGTTACTCTTAGAAATTCAAAAAAAAATTTTCCCACTTAAAACAAATTTGTGACGAGTACATGAAGAATCGTCGCAGTCTTACTGTTCGTGTGATTGCGAATATTACCATAGGTCATTTGCATTTTCGCAGAGTTCGGTGAGTTTTCATTGAATAAATGTTTCGACCCAAAAAGACCTCGCTCAGAATAAGTAGTGTCTTGTACCAGATTGTTAACATAAGTATACCTACACCTAATAAAATCTTGGTCTTTGTGTACCACAAGACCACCAACGCAAATATAGATGGTTTAAGATACTAAGAAGAGATATACCGAAGTCAAAATCTATGTCATTCTACTGTGATCATTTTAATAAGTTAATCAAACTTTGGGTTCAAATACATTTTCATTTGTTGTTTGAGGAAGATATTTATTTATTTATTCGTATGGTAAAGATGAAGATATGAAAAATTACATGAGATACAGAATACTAGGAGGAATTATTATCTTAAAGCCAGATGTAGTTCCACATGTCTTTGATTGTCAGAAAGATAGAAAAAGAACCGTCACCAGTACAAGTCACAGCTCGTTACTTATAAAACGTTGAAGATTTTTCTGCACCTACAGTTGACAGTCAATTATAAGGGGTCTCTATAAATACTGAATTAGAGAAAAAAACTAGCGTGCATCTTTCTACATATGACTTATGACGTCATAAACAATGGCGCTGCGTTCGACTGAATATAAATTGTTGAATTTTAAGAAGCCTTTTGGGTACAAATAATGCATTTTTTAACTTTCTAATACCACTTATAAGCTATATTATAATGATTAGAATAGGATAACGTACAAATTTAATAATTCTTAAGAAAAAACACAATGACCAATTTAAAATTGGAAAATATTTGGTCAACGTTTAGATAAAAATATGAACATGTTTTGAAAACAGCTTAACTTCAAGACTACCGAGTCCTACAACTTCATCCATTTATTATGTGCAAAACAGATTTTTAAGCAATTGACTGGACGCTAGAGATTGGTCAATAATTGTCAAATGTGAAACGGGAAAGCTAAGCCACACTGTAGAGAAGTATTATTTTCTCTGAAAAATAAGTTTAAAGCAAATAAAAACGTAGAAGACTAATAAATGAACATATAATTTGTTACGGCTCTGATTTTTAGCCCAGTAAAATAGCGGGGTGATTTTTAAGCCTCTATAAGCTGCTTGGGGAAAGAAGGGTAGAAAAAACCGAGGTTCCACTGAACAATAACACAAACAACATCAACAAAACGTGTATCAAAATAATAATATCCAATAATTGGAGGTAATTATTCGACAGGAACAAATATAATACAAGTAATGTTGGTGGGAAATTGTTCCGCAGTTTATATTTAACCACAAACACACACCATTAGTAGAATGTAGATGTACAAATGATTCCGATTCAGAATATAGCAATTTAGCTCATTTATACATGCTATTTCAATGAAAACTAAATAATATTAGTTCACATACTGTGTTAACATGCTTCTGCGCTATAGTACGTGCCTAGTATAAGTAATTTGTTGTGATTTCTGTTCTTGTTGCCTTTCGTTCACCAAAATCCTCTACGTTGAATCTTTACTGGAAAACGATCGTTACCATAGCAATTGTTTTGGTTTTCAATCGCCATAATTGTTTTGTTTTTTCAATCGATATCTTGCACACTTACAAATGATTTAAACAAAGTTTTTTTTTATGTAAAGCCTATAAAATTTAATTTATAAATGTGCGGAAAGAGAAAAAAAAGAAATCTAAAAATATCAAAATGTCCCGCCACTAACAGCACGGAGTTTTACGTCCACGCCTTTCTTTATTTTGAATTCATTCAAACCATCGAGGTCGGAATATCATGTAGGTTAATGTGAGCTATAAACTGAGATTATTTTCAATTATACAGGGTGGTTCAAAAACAAGGAGCGCATCAAAGTTATGTTTTTTTCTTACGGTATTTGATGAGAATTTAGAATTATACGAAAAAAATAAGGGCCATTTTCTTCAAGGATCCTCAGACATTTTGATTTTTTTTTGTGGATTATCTTGCTTATAGAACACCCTGTATTTGTTGGTTCATCTCATAGAGAAAATATTCTCTTTCATATGGTACTAAGGCTTGAAGTCAAATGAATAATATGTGATCAAGAAATATATGTAATTACATGAAATTAACAAATTATTCAAAAAAAAAATAATACATAAATAAACATACTAGAAATAAACATTATAAAAGATGCTCTATAATATATGTTTCCTATCTTCAATACAAAGAACAATTCGATTTTCAAATGATTTCCTCACATTCTTGAAAATTAGGCACTGAATTACGTGGAAAAAAATCTATTCAATGTGAATACATCGTTTATAATCACAAAAGTGTGATTAGCGCAAAAACTACTGCACTTGGGTAAGGGAGCCCTAGTACTATATCAAAGTGAATTATTTTCTCTATGAGATGAGCCAACAAAATATAAGTTCTATTTCAGATTAGCAAGATAAAACTTGGACTGTATTGATGTCACTTGAATTTTTAAAACCCTGTGAAGTATTCCTAAATTTTAACTCCAGTGGTTGATGAAGTGGTGAGTTATTAGTCGGAAACCAGTGAGTTTTTTCTTCGATTTCATTTTGCATCGGAGAATAAATAATACCTCACAGTTATCGAAAAATCAAAATATTTGAGGAACTGTAACAGGTAGGTATACGGAAGGAAACTTATTCTTTCCGTAGAATGCGAAATCCTCATCAAATACAGGGTGTTCCATAAGAAAAAACATAACTTTGATACGCCACTCTTTTATTGAACCACCCTGTATATTTGAAAATAATTTCAGTTTCTCTATTACATGATATTCCGACCTCGATGATTTGAATTAATTCAAAATAAAGAACGTGAAACTATGCGCCGTTAGAGGTGGGTATAGGGTGTTATTTAAAAAACCGATGTTGTGCCCGTTTCTAGTTTAACTTTAACCGGAAATTTAAAAAAAAATTTTAAAGTGCCATCCAATAGTAGTCATCATCACAATTAAAAAACTATTTACATTTTTTCTGTAAATTGCAAGATAAAAAAGCTATTGTTTCCTTTTTACTGAATGACACTGTATTCTTACTGTTATCTTCTTCAAATCTAATTTTTCATCCAATATTCTTTGATTTTATAAAGGCATAATAGTTGTATTCTTTCAAACTGAATCAGTTCACTTGAGTTCAGTTGGTTCTGATTCGGATCACTTAGGGACAGAGTGAAGGTAAATAAATTCGTTTACAAGAATGTGCAAGTTCAGTTCAGATCGATCGAATCAGTTTGAAAGAATACGCCTATTGTACCTATTATTCCATGCGGCTTATAAAATCGTATTTCCCACAATGCAATGCTTTAAATAAAATTGTCAATAGATAAATATCACGGATACTATGCAAAAAACAGCAAGTACACATGAGCAATTTTTATTTAATTTACATAAAGGTAAAAACATGATTTCCACAACAGAAATTAATAGATTTATGTACCTAATACTTGAAAGATGACATAATATCGTAGTACCTACAATATCAATCATGAAACGCCACTAACTAGCAGCTACAGAAGAATAAGAAAACAAGAAGGATGGTCATCGAATTTATGTTAATAATGGAATAACAGGAGTAGATTCCGTGTTAGGATTATTAACAATAAGTTAAACTTTAAAGAACTCCAAATGTGTAATTTCAGTTGATCCTTGGAAACGATTAACCTATTAACAAGTTAATCTAAAAAATAAAAAATGACGCGAATAAAGTAGGGGCGAGTTTGTTCCTTTATGCTTCACATTCAAGTTCTCAACATTTCATCAGGTGCCCAAAGCAACATATGATAATTATACCCAATAAACTTACGAGATATTTTCATTATTTAAGAAAAAAACAATGACTTCGGCCTGCTGAAGGGCCCGCCACTTGAATACGAATAAAGTCGCCGATAAATTGAAGTTCTACTTGCCCCTCCTATATGAGGAAACCCGCACTATCATTCACAAACTACAAGTATCAAATTCTTGGAATTTTTAACATATCATGTGAAAAGTACATATAGAAATGAGATATTCAATTTGAAATAGTCATAGAACTACTCATCTTTTAGATGTGGAGTACATATTCTTTGCCTGTTGCTCGACAGTTTTATAGTAGTGAACCAAAATAATAGCACAAAAGGCATACAGCGGAAATATTAATAAGATAAAAGGAGAAGGTAGAAATATTAAACATTGACTTAATTTAATGCTGTATATCAATGCATTATTACTATTTATGACATAATTACACCACCAACGAAGAAAAATCTATCAAACAAAAACAGAAAATGTATAAGAGAACCAAAATAAGAGTAATTATATTATCTTTATGGTTCTATACAGTCATGTACAACAAAGTTACAGCTACTACGTAACAGTAAAAATATGATAAATTTTTCTTTAAATATTACACCTAGTAATGGTAAAAATAAATGATTAAAACAACACAGATGTCACGGTTAACAATGTTTCAACTCTCTTTAATGCTACATAACTCCTTTTACTTGTAATATCGAAATAGCCTATAGGTCCCGATTCACAATCTGCACATATTAAAAATTTACTGTTACCCACAGCATTTGAAAATCCTACATTTTCAAATATCAACATATCGGATACCAGCCAAAATAACGACAACGTTTCTGTGTCAACTGCATTTTCCCCAATAATTTGTTTCATAAGAGGCAGTTGGAACTAAAATGTAAAGCAATCAAATTGAATATTGATAACGTTGTTTAAAAAATCTAACCTCAACTGTGGTAAACGTCGCTGTTGAAGGTTTTAAAATAATAGAATTACATTGTTTGCATTTAACGCTTCTTAAATTTCGGCCTTCGTGAATTTCACTTTCAAAATTTTCATTGCAATCCGGCATTTTCACACGAAATTTTCACTTTTAAATCCAAACATGGATAAATCCACAACGGTGTCAACGTTGCCAAATTGTTTTTATTTGAAATATAACCACTTCCTTTATAAATTCGGAAAATTTTTATGTAGTGTAAATTCACAAAATAAAAAACAATCAAAACGCATCTAAAACTCATATATACAATTAATTAAAATATAAAAATTAATTTAATTATGTTACTGGTGCTACTATTTTCAAAAGGAATATGTTAATACATTTCTGACAAGTCATGAAAAGTTCTATTTTTCGTAACTCGTTATGAAGAGTAGACCACTTTGACGGGATTTACACCACTTCATACGCAAAAATTAGAAAAATTAATAAATTCTCATATCTATGTCCTAATTACAATCGAAAATAATTGAGGAGTCCACTTCCATTGCTATATTAAAAACTTTTCCAGGATTGAACATGTCTGAATGGTAACCGAATCTTTAAAAAACCTCGTTAATTGCAAAAATTATACTACTTCTAAACAGCATGCTAATTCTATATTTTGACAAAAATACCAAAGAACCGTGAGGTTTCTTACTTTTTAAAAATTCTAATAACACCCTTATATTTTGATAAAGAAATAATATATATTTGCTTAAAATATTACAACCATTACCATGCATTATTTTCTATGTTTCGATGAATAGTACTTAACACCGTCAACTGTAGAAGCACGTGCATATTTTGCTAAAATAGCATTAACATCAGTCTTATTAGTAGTCATTTTCCTAAAACACACTCAAGCAATAATTTCAAATAGAAATCAGAAACGCGTACTTACTGAATATATGGCGTTATTTCTGGAACGCTCCATTTTTCCTTAGCGTGAAATAAAATTTCAAATCTTTCGTTTATGTTTTCAGGCAATTTTTCCTCTTCGAACGCGTATATTACATTTGGAATTGAAGTTTGATCAATGATGGAAATTCCTTGAAGCATTTCAAGATCCGTCGTCATACCTTCAGGAACCGACTCTTGCCAAGCTTGCAGAAATTCTTGAAAATTAAATTTTCCCGCATTATAAAGTAGAACCCTTGCAAAAAATCTACACACATCGGTTTCTTTGTACCTATATAATTGAATACCGTCGATTATTTTAGAATCTTCTGAGTAGATATCAAAGAGACAAGCTACAACCTCCCTTGGTATAAATTGACTTAAGGACTCCAAAGTTTCTTCATAGTCTATTTCGTCTAAAGACCACGAATTTTCCTCTATCAGCTTGAGCATGTAAGAAAGTATTCGAAAGTGGTATTCAAAATCCAGTTTTCGAATTTTGTTATTCATAGTTACAATATGCATTCCACTGAGGATGTCATCTAATTCTTTCTTGGAAGCTTGGATTCTATCTAGAATGTCTTGGTACGTAAGCAGATCACTATCAACTACTTCATTTTCATGCTCAGGTCCTTTGTAAATAGATTTGTCCAATAATTCTTGCAACTTCTGTAGACGCGGTTTACTAGGAACTAATTCTAAATAATCGTAAAATATTGAATGTATTGTAACATTAGAAATAGATTTCTGATTTTCGCTATCTTTAATAGAATTCTTAAGTTTTAACTGTTCTACTAACAACAAACTATTAGAAGTTTCTGATTCTAGAACATCGAATGTTGCTGTTTCTGTGCATATAACGGCATTTTCATTATCGTCACCTTTTATATGCACTACTCCATCTTTAGCAAACTGATTTATTAAGTTTTCATCAAGTTGTAAAAGTTTGTAATTATTGTTGTGCAGTTCTTGAGAAGTAAATGAAATTATTTGAGTAACTGAATCTAAGTTATCCGGATTTAATTTTGCTAGTAACAGATTCTTCTCAATTTCTTTCAGTTCCAACTGCTCAGAGTTCCTATAAATTGAAAACATATAATTGTTTAGTTATGTTCGGGTTGTTTAATTAATAATCAGGTAAACTGCAGCGCATTTGAAAATTGCCAATGACGTTTTTTAATGATAGGGACTTTATTAAACATCGCAAAACATAACATAACTCTAGTTACCATGAAAACATCAACAAGGGGTTTATCCATTTGCAAACATACCTACTTGCAGTTTATCCGATGTCAAAGTGACAACATAATATATATGTTAATAATGCAGTGTCCGGAGAATTTGGCCTTGGACTTTCGTTATAGTGAATGAATTTATATGGTTAAAGTAGGACTTTGTTTTTATGCTATAAATTGCAAAGTCTACCCAACATCTTTGTGCCTTGAGTTGTTTTTATTATTTAATCAAGAAAATGTAAACAATTAATATTCGAGCATATATAATTCTACTTAAAATAATATTTTTTTTATGTATACGATTGATTTCATCTAAGTAGACATAGATTACATAAAGGAACATCTTTCAAACATACCTGAGTGTGTGAAGAAGTGATGTAGGGACCTTGAGAACGTAGTAAAACGTGGAGGGGAGAACGGCAGCGGCAGCTGCAAGATTCACCTGAACGGAATTTTTCGGGCTATTATAGTTCAGTTATAAATGACACGTGTCTTGTGCATGTTGTGCATATTTAAAAGTGAAAATTTGGTAATTTTTCGAAAATTTACGGAAGTTAAGTATATTGAAAACGATTTTTTTCCTATCAAACTTTTGTACATAAGAATTTTGATTTCTCCATTGAAAATATGCAGTTGATTATTAGAAGATCAATTAAATAATAGTTGAATTGATGATTAAAAATCAATTCAAGTGAAAAAATAATAATGAATAAAACGCAATAAATTAATTAATGAAATAATTACAGTTTTCGAACAATTGATAAACCAACGACCAGTAGCATGACTGATGAGCATAGCTGCATAATATGTGAAAAATTGGGTTCGTCTTCTAAAAACAATTCAGATTTGGGTGATATTATAAAAATAAGTAGAGGAGTAACCACGTTGAGAACTGCTTCAAGCCAACGACATGATGGATTGTTACCTCACTTACAAACTGATGTTGTTTATGCCCATATAAGTTGTCGGCAAAAATATATAAATAAAAACTATATTGAAGCGTATAAAAAGAAGCCAGTCGAAACTTCAATTTCGCTTCCGAAAAAGAAGCTCCAAAGTAGCATTGATTCATCAAACATGATATCGATGTCAAATTATTGGTGGACTTCTTCATACAACACAGCCCTTTTCCTGATACAGATGCTATGATATCTATGCTACTGAAATTACTGGAGATAAAGGTATTAATTGTTACGATGCTTTTGAAGAAGATTTGAAGGTAATGAATTGAAATTATCAAGGAAAGATGAAATAAATCCTCTTTTGGCGAAAAATAAAAAGATTAAAATTGGTGAGGATTTGATTACTGTTAATCCTGCTGCTGTTTCAACGTATTTGTGTTTTAAAAAAGACCGATGAAGAGCTTAAAAATTATATGAATTGGCACCATATCCGCTTTGTCTATTTGAAGATGGTGAACTGCGGAAGACAAAAAAAGTCAACTTTTACGAGTTATTCCCGGAAATTTCAATTAATTTGAATAGTGTAGAAAAATGTCCATTATGCTATCAATTTTATTTATTTATTCGTATGGTATTATTATTATGTTTAATGATGGAGGCATGTTATTACATCGTTGCAGATGGCAATTGAATGAAACCTTTAGACTGCTATGTGAGCATTATGTAAGATATTTAAAAAATAATTATAATAATAACACGTACGTGGTATTTGATGAATCGAAAGGAATCGTCGTGCATTGAAAAATAAATATGCAGACATTGAATTCGATGAAAATATGATTTTGAAAATAGCTCAAGATAAATTTTTGTCGAATAATAAAAATAAAAGCCGCTTGATATTGAGAATTAAATTAGCTGATAACAATAGTTTTACATGCCAAGCGGAGAGCGATGCAGACAAATTAATTGTTGATACAGTAATTAATTTAGAAAAGTGTTGTTATAGTTTGAGAAGACATTGACGACTTGGTTATATTATCAGCATTAGTGAATTAGGATCGTGAAATATATTTTTTTTAAAAATCCAACAAAAAATATTTTCTTCGAGAAGTTTAAAAGAAACGCTCCCAAAATGTAAAGAACATATTCTTTTTTTACGTGCTTTCACGGGTTGTGATACTACATCTGCGTTTTTTAATAAGCAATAATAATAATATATATTTACGGAAAACCCAATAATACAAATATTTAACATAAAATTAAGTGTTAAACTTATGGGAAAGAATAATAATAATAGACTTAAATCTATAAAAAGCAATAAGAAATAAAATTTAAAAAAAAGATCATATAAAATTGATTAATAATAGTTATAAAACAATGCATCACAATTTGGTAACTCTCGTTTGAGATGTATTTTAAATTTAGATTCACTGTGAAAAAAGTTTATCTTAGAATAAGAATTTGCCGTCTTGGTTTTACTAACATTTAAAAAGAACTGATTATTATTTCGAAGGCACGTTTAGATTTATTTATTGTAGAAGAAATGAACAATTTGAAATTCCATTAAGTAACTTATGAAAGAATATTTGGTCTAGATATATTCTTTGGGAGTTTAAAGAATTTATACCAAGCAATGAAAGAATTTGGATGTAATTTTGAAATGGAAGTCGGGATTTATATAAAAAATCGAAGAAAACGGTGTTGTATTTTTTTCTATTTTAGTAATAAGAGTTGAATGATAGGGTGACAAGATAACGCATCAGTATTCTAACTGAGAGCGAACGAGTGAAATGTATAACAATTTTATTGTATCCTGATTAAAAATATGTATGGAGTATCTAAAAATAAAGCCTAATGCTCTAAGTGCATTGGATCTAATAGTATCTATATGTGCATTAAATTTTAGATCTTGAGAAAAAGTTACTCCTAGGTCATTAACAGAATTTACAATTTGTAAAAACTGGTTATTAATTCGGTAAGAAAATTTAATCGGAGTAATCCAGTAAAAATATACGGGGTGTTCCATTTAAAAAAGTTGTGAACAGTAATTTCAAAGTTGATAAAGTTGAAGCTTTGATACTTGGACACTCTGTATATCTGTTGATAAAAACAATTTAGTGATAGTGTTCCATTTAACAAAATCAAGTTATATTACGCCATCCTTTTTTGCAACATCCTGTATACATCTAAATAATTGTAAACGATGCCGGTTTTCTGGTTTATCACAACTCTAAAATTTTAAATAACTACCTAGCATAAGATCCGAGTTATCAAAGACGGACGTACTATTGGAGGACCCTGTATATGAAAATATAAATTGTTTAAATAAACAAATATTTTATTAATAATTGTCTTATTTATTTAATTAATATTTTATTGCTATTATAAAATGTTTTACAAATATGAAAATAAAAAAAAAAAATTAAGATCACAATTTTTTAAAAGGTAAACTTTTATATGTATCATTAGCTGAACATTCCATTATGAATTTTTAATTTCATTTACTGTAACCGAAATCCGAGTTAAAATTATTGCAAATGAAAATAGCTACCCTCGTATTGCGTATTAAAAAAATGTGAAAACGAAACCCTCCCTCGTATTGCAATTAATTTGGTTAATTAAATTCATATTTATTACGCGACATGTTTAAAATAGTGAGAATGAAGTTGATACTCCATGTAGAAAAATAAAAAACAAAAAATACGGTCAAAATATTAAATTCATTGAAAAAAATGTGACGAACGTTAAGTGATAACGTCCCAGCATGATTTAATATACAAGAAAACAAGTATTTCAATGCAATGTGTTAGCGTTTACCTGAACTGTAAATCTTCACCACTATTATTTGTTTAATTCTAAAGAATGTACGAAGGCCAGGTACTACATCCTAAACATTATAGTAGATATGTTTATTTAATAATAATAATAATAACAGTCTTTATTTTCTTGTAATATACATATTAAAGGGGCATATTACAGAAAATATCAGGAGAGGTTCAGCTATCTATACTAATAGAAGCTGCTCTTCCACCTAATCCCTGGAAAAATGGTAGTTAGGTGAACAAAAAGACGCATTCTGTGGGACAAATGAACAAATAATTTCTATGTGTTTGACTACAAACTTAAAAAAAAAACCAAAAGTGTCTACGTTAATAAAACGAGAATGAAACGAAAACAAAAATTAAAGTAAGTAATTAAAATGTTTCTTATTGCTAAGTTTTAAACTAAACCGCTGTAAGCTATACACCCTGCTTTATGTTTCAGTTCTTTTGAAGATGATATTTCTGAATTAGGGTTGACAATAAATATTATATATATAAGAAATTTGATATGAAAAACCGCATTTAAATAAATTAGTTTTGTGAAGAGGAGGAGTAAGTCTTTAAATCTTACATTAATGTTATGCACCTCAGTTCTATGTATGATCCGTTGAATTAAGTATGGAGGTGTTTTCGATTTTAGAATTTTATGATAAAATGTAGCAGCATACACGAATCGACGTTGTTTCATATTTAACCAGTTGAGCTCGTTAAGTTTATGTGAAATTAGGTGAAGACAAGAATTTAGAATTTTCTGATTTTTAACAGCGTGCTTACTCCCTATAAAGGGACCATATACTGCGTTGCACAATAATTAAAATGAGAAAGCACTAACGACTCGCATAGAATTGTTTTTGTTGTTTAATAATAAGATTAATACTTTGTAGATCAACAGGCAATAGCAATAAAAAAATTGAAAAGTAAGACTTCTGGATAATAGATTTAACATTATACAGACATTATATCTTTGCACGCCAATGCTCAAGTAAAAATCAAATATCTCCTATTTGTACGAATAACAAAAAAGTCCAAAGAACAAGTTGATAAAAGTGGTAAACAAAGAGAATGTGACCTTCTCATTTTTCTTTTGTCTTGACTGAACTGCACATTGAAACTAATGATTAATATAAAATGACGGAAACTGGAATACATGTAGTATATAATGTGAGACAAAAAATACCAGTTACTGCAACTGATTTTACAAGGTCGGCTAAAAGAAAAAACAAGACCCGGATGTATAGATGCACCACAAGGCTAAAGAATCTCTGAAACGAATTTAATAAATCTACAACATCGCTTTTCCAGCTGACAGTCTCCAAAGTGCAAATAGTATCACTAACATATCCGCTAGAATAAGCACTAAGCGAACGTCAACAACTATCCTCCTTTTGTGCTTGACTTGACTTAGTATAAATGGGGAAAAGGCGAATTAAAAGATTTCACTTCTTTTTAATTGGGTCATTACAAAAGAATGTATACAGTAACGAATGCCGTAAAAAATTCTGAGATTAAGGAATAAATGTCGACTGAGACTTAATGTGTTTTTAATAGCATACTCGAGATAGGTTTTCATTTAGATATAATGGAAAATTAATCTTAAGTTCTGTTGAATAATTTCAAATATCCATCACATACTTAACCTATATGTGGCCACAAAGAAACTTTAAACATATATCAGCTGGCTAATGTTTTATTTACACATCAACAGCGTTACACTTCTACTCACCCATCAAAAGTTTCTGAAGAATTTGCTACTTCCATTATTTTGGACATTCAAAACTAATTTTGGCGGCATTAGTGTTTTTGTGGCTGCATTCACAAAATCTATAGCTCGAATGTAGAGTCTGAGGCTGCATTCAATAGCACCCCAATTTGTTCATAAAATTTTGGAACATTCAAAGCTTTTTATGTAGAATTTTTAAGTTTAAATTAAAATTTGTTTAGAAAATTGATAAAAAACAATACCAACGTGTGTGTAACGATAAAGAAAGTTTAACTTAAAAAGTCATTTCAAAAGTGTCTAATCTTACTAAAATCTTTTGATGGATGTGTATCGTCTATAGAAGCCCATAGTGTTGAAGACTAGCGAGCCATTTGTTTTTTTATTTTATGACTTGAAGCTTATTTTAGTACCTTCCCCTTTCCTCTCGAAGACAAGCTAAAAGCTTCGGCTTGAGATATTGTTTTTTTTTGAAAAAATGTTTAAGAGACATCTTATTATTTGTAATAGGTTTTATAAAAATCTGAAATTCATGCATATTGTGTATAACATATGCTAAAAGAAAAAAAACTTATGCTGGAATTAGAGGGCGTGGTTGATGATATGGTAGAAATCATCATACATTTAGAATCTGATAGTAGTTCTAAGCAATTAACCCTTGAAATTTTATGTTTTACTCAAAAATTACAATTTTGTAATAATTTTTTTAATAACCGCATTTAATTTAATTTTATTTCAAACTTCTATTGTTTATTAATAAGTGTTAAAAATAAATATATTGATGATATTGTTAGTTATAGAATAAAACTAATAGAGAGTTTTCGCATGTTTACGACAAACTTCACGTTAACGATAAAGTCACGTGATCAAATACCGTAATAGCGATACCGTAAATTGTAACTTAAGTACATTTCGCAATAGCAACGTTAACGTTAGAGAAATTGCCGCTTTTGATATAACCTTATGCGTTTTAAACAAAATGGATTTGTTACTAGAAATAGCGGCAATAGGAGATTTAGCTGATGTAGAAGCCGCCTTATTAAATGAATTGGGAGAACCTCGGCAAGAAAGGTTTTTACGTGCTACTAAATATGATAGATTGAATTTAGACAATATAACTGAAGAGGAATCAGTAAAAAATTTTAGGTTTCGAAAAGAACACATAGAAAGACTAGCAAATTGTTTAAATCTACCACCATTTATAATATCTGGAGATAGGCATCGTGTAACAGGTAAAGTAAATACACAATTATTTTACGTGTTTGCTTTAATTGTTTGTTGTAGGTGTCGAAGGCTTGTGCATGTATTTGCGTCGTTTGGCGTATCCGAACAGACTAGCAGATTTGGAACCATTGTTCGGTGTTTCTGCCGAATATATTTCTGTTATCACGAAGCAAGTTATGCAACATATTACTGCCAATAAAGGCCATTTATTGGATAACTTAGGCAATTTGAATTGGTTAAATAGAAATAGGATTCAGTATTATGCTAATGTAAGATTATTTTACAATTATTTAAAAATCTCATTTATAGTTCTTCTAATTTAGGCTGTGGCAAATAAAAATGTCCCACTACGTAATTGTTGGGGATTTATAGATGGTACTGCTAGAGGTATATGCAGGCCAGTTCGGAACCAACAGGATTATTTCTCAGGGCATAAAAGAATGCATTGTGTGAAGTACCAGTCAATATTATGTCCTGATGGTATAATTGCTAGTATCAAAGGACCTTTTGCAGGAGAAGGCATGATGCCGGTAAGTAAGTGGGATGTAAGTTGTCTCCAATATAACAATTTTCACTTGTAGGTATTCTTAGAGATTCTCATATATATGAAGAACTTCTACAACACGCTACTTTTGAGCAAGAACGGTACGTACTGTATGGCGATCCAGCTTATCCCCTTATGGACCTTTTACTCCGTCCCTTTGCTGGCAGACTAACACAAGAACAACAAAATTTCAACCATTCAATGAGCACCGTTAGACAGGCAGTAGAATGGGGTTTTTCAAAGGTGATTAGTTTGTTTGCCTTCTTGGATTTTAGAAAAAATCAAAAGTTATTACTGCAGGATGTGGGCAGTATGTACAAAACTGCAGTATTACTGACAAATTGCCATTCTTGTTTATATGGTTGTCAAACAAGTCAATATTTTAATATAGAAACACCAACATTAGAAGAGTATTTAGATCAAGAATAATTATTTAATCAAGCTAATTAAAAATACATGAAAACATTCTCTTATGTACAAAAATGAATAAAATTGTTAATTTACCGAAAAGTTTTTAATTAATAAGTCAATTATTGCCTGCTGTTGTGTTTTTCTTTCACTTCTATGGCCAATCTAGCTTCTCTTTCTTTTTTTCCAGTTGCCATTTCTCCTCTTCTAACTTAAATCTTTTTCATCCAAAATAGTTTTTTTTCAAGAATAGCGAGTTCACGCTCCTTGAACTGGTGGTCCATTGCTTGTTTGTCTTGCAACAGCTTCAAGGTACTGTTTTTTAAAAGACCGCTACTTGTCCTTTTTGGAGTATCTTAAAATGTTAATTTCATAATTAGAATAAATTCGTTTGCATACAACACATTAACATCTATGCAAAAACAAGCAGATAGATTCTTGTGAGAATGCTTAACTGACTAAATGTGTAGATAGATCTGCTGTATTTGACATACTGTTATATTTATTTACTTACTTGTTGGTGTTGACACATGTGAATATCCAGGTGATGCAGGGGCAGACTCCTTAGATGTATTGCTTAATAACGAGCCTCCTGGTGTGGTACTGTCTTCGTATAAAATTTCATATCGACTATTTTGGTGAAAAGCAGCAGTTTGACAAGCATCCTCTCGAAGCTGTTCACCTTTTGACGACACAACATATTTTTGTAGCCTTCATTGGCTTATATTCCTTTTGTAGATCAACTACTTCTTGTAATAATCTTTCCTTTTCCGTATACTCTTCTTCTGTACCAGATCTATAATCATGTTGTAAACCGATGATGTCATATTATCCTTACTTACTTTCTAATATTTGCAAGATCCTCCTTTACAAATAATTTTAATATATGTTCGAGGTGTTCTTTTATTGAACGTAACGTAAACTGCTTCCCGCTTTCATTTATTACAGACTGTAATACCTCATCCCAACGGCGTTCGTTTTCGAAAGGATTTAACGCTATTACGTGCTGCAGTAACATGATGTCATCACTAACATTAAATCGAAGTCTAGCACTTTTCGACATTTGTTATGAAAAATACTTTTTACTTTGTGTAAAAGATTTTGTACAAAACCGTTGAAATAAACGACAAAAGTATTTGAAATAGATATTCCAAACTACACCACAGTATACGTGACTACACACTTTACATACTACCACAACACACAACAGGCAAGTTAATACCAATGCAACCAATTTAACACCAAAATCACTAAAGTTTTACGTCACGTTATACGTCCCTTATTTGGTTTAAGTTAGCGGGACCCGCTATTTCAATAACGGATTGATTCTGCGCAGTAGCAGCTTAAATAACTTTAGCGTTAGCATCAAGATTACCGTAAACGTGCGAAAACTCTCTAATTTTAGATTTACCGTTAAAACTGAAGTTGTAGATGTAGTTGTGTAAACTTTCCTTCTCATGTAGCGCCACCTACTACCTTCTTATTTGGAATAGAGTAGTTTATTAGTTGAGTATACAACCAAGTGTACATTTCTGTACCACTTTGTACGTTAAACTTTTCTACCAAATTAATAAAACTAAATTTCAACAGTTGGTAAAATGTAAACGTCTTATTTGTTTATAAAAATTGGGTTCTACGTCAAAATTTGTTTAAAGATACGTATGTAAGTTCAAAGTGTCAAATTTTATACCTTTTTTATTAATGATGAACAAAACTTTGTGTGGATATCAAATTGTGATTCACTAAGGAAGCAATGACGTCTGTTACTAATAATGAAGCCCCAGTTTTGAGAAGTTCTAATCCAAATCCTGTTATACCACAAATTGGAACTTCTCGAAATGTACCTGTTCTTCCACCTAGACCTACAACGGGCAGTTATTCCATGCCGATGAATAATTACGGAATGTCACCCCATTCAAGTATGTGTATCTATTATAATCACGTTTCTTTACTAAACATTGATATTTGATAGGTTATGGATATGGAAATAGTTATAATCACATGGGATACAGTAGTCCGATGTATAATTCTTATGGATATGGGAATTCATATGGATATGGAACTCCTGGAATGTATGGGATGGACGGATATTCTAGTTTCGGACCTAGAGATGATGCAGAAAGAAGGTAGGTTTTATTGTTGTCCTTGGCAATTATGAAAATGTCGTTCTAACATTGTTAATTTATGGAAATTTAAAATTAATGTAGTGTGTCTTAATTATCTTTAAAAAAATGTTGTTATTCACATAATAATCGTTAAAACTTTTATTGCAATATAAAAATAATGTGTATATAACAAATTCAAATTTTGTGTTTATGACTTTTATTCAGTCTGTCTGAAAATTTATTTCTTTTTATTATTAGAAATGTGAGAGGTACCTCAAAACCACAATCTTAGAATATTGCATAATCAGATTTAAATACTTTCTAATATTTCTAGTATTGCCCAACCTTATATAAAAATAATAATAATATTCTTAGCAGAGTATTTTGTTTGTTTATAACCAGAAATTGGTTCCACACTTACATTTTATAGGATTGATCATACGGTGGTTTGTGACCAAATTGTTAATAATTGTGTAGCAATTTATTTTAAGTATGTTATATATGAAAATACCCCGGAAAATACGATCTGAAAGCTACAAATATTACAAGTTATTGAGCCTTGCTAATAACATTTAAAATATCTTCGTCTGTTCATATATTATATCTCACTTTTTTTTTATGATACGATGTAGTAAATTGAATGTTTACAAAATCAAAATTCTGTATTTTCTGGAAAATTTTTAACTGATTCTCAAACCTTACTTTTTTTTAAATTATACAATACATATGGTATTGTTTTAAAATTTTATTTATGTATTTAACTATTTACAACTTAGAAAAAAAAATTCTGATTGGTTATCATATGTTTTCTTCAAACCAAATAAGTTTTTCTTCAATTGACATTGAACAACTTAATCTTAAGATATACAGATAAAAAATGGCGATTTTCAACTAAACAATTCAGAAAAACTACATAACAACCCAGACTTTACTTAGCAACGGCAATGGTAATATGATTTAAGCAGGCACATGGAATCCACTAACCTCTATCTCATTGACAATCAATTGATAAAGAAAATTGAAGCAAATTGAATGTAACAGTGATGTCGTATTTTTCGGTAGATATTATTATGTATACAATTTAATCTCTAATCGACAATAATAATTAGAAAATACGATTTAATTATTACTTATAACATACAATTAGAAAAAATATTAAAACTTGTGAGTTGTATCCGTTATAAAAATGTTTTCATTTTAATTTGATTGGTTTGATCACCTTGTACAAACTATGGGAGAAAAAATTATATGTTTCACACGGCAGAGAATCAGATTTACTGCCGCGGCTGGCATTACATTGCCGAGACGAACTCTGCCTAGATAAACAAATAACTATTATTTCATTTGATTTCATTACTTACTCTACACCTAGTTTTGTTTTGTTATTTTTATCCCTTGACAATTTTCTCAACTTAAACGAACAATCTGTTAGGTATGTTTTTGGTAATTAGAAATATTTGCGAGTGATCATTCAAAAACAATAAATAATGTATAAGTATGCTTCCCTGGAAATGTAGCAGATTATTTTTATTCAAAATTGTAAGTTCATTTTACTCGCTATTTATTTATCTCTATGGAAATAGACATATTATAAGTTTATATCGTCATAGTTACGCTAGCAATAAAGAGGCTCATAACTCCTTTGGGACATTATAGATTCTATAATTCCCTCTGTGTCAGCCACTCCAGATATATCTTGTATTCTTTTGATATACGGCTTCACTTTTCGATGGAATTAATGATTCTCTTGCTTTTTCAGCTTTTTTCAATTATATTTGGGGTAGAAAACACGTTTTTAACGCAAACACAGCTTGATAACAAAGTTTTTTTTTAATTCGTAGATCCGTCATTTTTTGAGATGTAGCGAAATAGGAGTTAATGATACGTACTTAATGTGTGCAAAACCCTGTAATTGTCGGGCAATTAGTTTATACAAAATTGCGATTTAAATTTTTTAAAGCAATATATTCAATCGAGGCTGAGTCTCGTGTGGTCGTCCGATTGTCAGAAAAAAAATTGTGAAGTTGAAATAGAAAAGAACAAAACGTATGTTCTCATTTTTCGATAAAATGGTATTTAACACGCAAAAATGCATGCAAAGATGACTGAAAATGACCGAGTGCAAGAAAACGGAGGAGTAGTGGGAGTACCCGTCAGCAGCGCACTTATATAAATCCCAGTCCTCTCAAACGGCGCAAGCGGACGGGTACCCCCACTACTCTGTCGTTTTCTCACACTCGGACATTTTCAGTCATTTTTGCATGCATTCTACTTCTATTGTCAAAAATGGTAGCGGTCATTTGAAAAATCAAATATTTTTCTACATATTTTTTTCCCAAATAAATTTGGATTTTTAATTTTACAAAAAACAGTTGTGAAAGAAAAATTGTTTTAAATTACATTACCTACAATTTTTTTATTTAGTTTTACTCTATATCATATAAGATAAGGAATTATTCGACGGTTTCCAAACCGAAAATTTTAACGTTCCTTTTTTACCTTTTCCGACAAATTCGGCAGGTTTTAGGCCAGTTTTATGCATGCCAGGCGTTCCTACTTCTATGGAATCAAATGGGAGCATTTATGCACGAACGCGCCTAAATTTGTGGCACAAAAAAAAATGCAGATGTTTAGATACTTTAAAACTCGGGAACCCGGGTTTCGAGAGTGTCGCATGTTCGCTCTACATATGTTGAGTCGAAGGCGTTTATTTTATTTTTCGATCAAAATGTTTTAGGTGTATCGGTGCACACTTTCAATGCGCTTTTACAAGTTTGTGTACCATAAAATTCGGTACAGTATTTAAACAATACATTAAACATAAATAGTTCTTTTTTCAAATTAAAGTTGTTTTTCTCTAAGCGTCACAAAAGTATGATTTTTTAACTATCAGGAGTATCTAAAGTTGACATTTTGTGTATCAAATAAAAAATGGTACCTTAGCAACAAAAGTATTTGAAATTTGAAAGTTAAAAAAATCATATTTATAGTCATTTCAGATAACATTGATGATGAGTGGTCAAACTCGAAACACGTGTAACAATATAACTCTTGAATGAAGCTCATTCTTGAAACCGATAACAGTTGTTATCTGAAATGACTGTAAATATGATTTTTTTAACTTTCAAATTTCAAATTCAAATAACTCAAAAAATTCTATTGTAAGAATAGAAGAATGTTACATCATTCAATGCAGAAAAGAATGACCTTTCAACACATGTAATTAAATATGGGGTGTCCCATTTGAATAAAATGACTTTTTGACATGTTTGTATTGACCTAATTCAATTCAGTTTTTACACCACCCTGTAGATAATTATCAAGATTGAGATTGAGAAGGATGAAGTGCATTGTTTTGCCTTTCCCCTGGCTGAATTTTGCTATTCCATCTATGTTAGTTCCACTGCAACAATTTTTTTCGTGCATAGATGATTTTTGCCAATTTTGACATAAAACAATCTTTATCACCGAAAGTTGACATTTTAGGTTAGAAGTACCTTACATAAAGTTGGCCTAACATTCAACTTGGAATCATAAAAGAATATAAAATCATAGTCATTACATTTAAAAAACCAAGTTGTCATCAACTTTCGGTACTTCCGTAAGTGACGCCATTTTGAAAATATTTTAAAACAATAGATCTTGGTTACAAATTGCTGCATACCAAATTCTGATTTTGTCGCTATCACGGTTCTCCAGATATTTCTAATGGGCACTCAGCTAAAGACACCCTGTATGTTGATATGTTATTTTAGTCATAAAATAAGCAAAAGAATCACCTCTTTTCATTTGTACATGGTATTTAGGAACACCCTGTATATATTGAAAATAGTTAAATTTTCAAGAAAACTCATTATTTTGCCTTTTTAATTTTTCTCAAAACAAACTACTTTGGTATCTCACTATTAAATTTAAAAAATTTCAACTACTTGAAATTACATTTCTGTGTGCCTTCCATCCATCCGTTCAATACACGAAACTTTTCTTCTTTAACGGAGTTTCTGATTGGCATCTATATCCAAAATACCAGTTTCGATTACTGTTTCCAAATGTGCACATTTTATGAAATTAACCAATAGGCTAAAAGTAAAATAATCTTTGCATGTTGTAAAAAAAATTTGTAAAATAAATATTCTAAGATTTCGAAAATCTATCTAGGATAAGGGCCATTTCGACTTGATAGATTATGCCCAAAATCTAATCAGATCTGCACTATTACACAGGGTATTAATTAAGTGCTTGTACAGGGTGGTCCAAATTGGACACTTTTGATAGGAAACACCCATTTGTAAAGGAGCTAGAAAAAAACTAACTAAAATGTTACGGGCTCGATTTTTGTGAAAATTCGAATAGCAACCCCCCCCCCCCCCCGTAACTTTTTTGTTTATGGATTTATTTTATTTCTGTAATGGTGTCCTCAGTTTTTTTGTAAATAATTTGGTTTTGAAGCTATGACATGAACTTGTATTTTTTCTTATGGACCACCCGCTGTAATTTTATATATTCTGCTTCGAAATTAAATTCTCTTTTCAACCATATATAACACTTGCTACTTTTACCTTTGGAATTTTATTTTATTGTTGTTTTCAAAATACTGTAGACAAATTGTGTATAATTAAGATCAGGTAAGTAACTAAATCTAGCATGCCAAGCTTGAAACATAAGTCATCGTATTATCGGGTAACAAACTCTTAGATCATTTAAAATGTTAAGACTAAACTAGGCAATAACTTTGTCAATAATTGCTAAAAATGACCAAATAAAAATAAAGTATTTTTTTGGACGCCTTGTATCTCAGAAACCAAGTCGTTTCGGACCCATATTCATATGAACAATTTATCTTAAAATTAATCAAAGATTCACACTTTAAAGTTTGTACAACTCGAGGGGCATTCACTACCATAAATTTTGTACACCCATTGCCCCATTTCCGAAAGCATTGCCCAACCATTACACACCATTGCCGTATTTCCGGAAGCATTGCCGTAACATTACAAACAATTGCCTCTTTCCGAAAACATTGTTGACCATTGCTGTGACATTATCTACAACTGTTATAAATAAATTGTCAAATTTTTAGAAAGCTTAGTTTTTAGAAACTTTATTTAATGAAAACATTCGGAAAATATTAAATTGAAGGACGTGAGTACGTAATTATCTATACTTATCTAAACATTACAAGCAATAGATGAATTTTAATATACCGAGTGGGTGTTAAGTGCGTGAACGTAGGATTCCTCCTGAACTATTAGAGATATCACAACTAACTTTGGCAAGGTAATACCATAGGTAATACATATTTATTAAACCTCAATATTAAAAAATATTTAGGTGCATACATAGTGATTCGCAAACAAAAGCTGACGCAAAGTGGTGTTTTTTTTTAAATACAACACCCGAATATTTTTTCAAAACTTGATTCCTCATGACATTTACAAACAAAATGTTATAAGGTTTTAGGTATTTAAATGCAACCGTTCTGGAGATATCGTTCCTTTAATGTCGAAATCGTGTCAACTTTCTAACCGCGATGCTATGGCTCTAACTATGCTTTTTGAAATCTAGTTGCGCCATTGATCTTTGATAATATTCGACTTACGAAATACATACTTTTCCAAAAATGTAATTATTCTCTATTTTTTCCAATGGAACACCCTGTATATATTTTTTAAAATTGATTTCTCGTGAAGAGTAGATAACAATTTTTATTGTTTAACGTTAGTTTACGAAATGCTTTAGTATTAACTTTTTTTTCTAAAATATCAGTTTATACTCTTTAAGGTTACACTGTACGGCTCTTGGAATATTTATTTATAGTTTAATTTTTTTCAAATTTGGAGTATACGTTTTTAATGTGCATCTAAACGTCAGGTTAAAAAAAATTGTTTTGAACTTGCGGATTTTGAAATATTTGAGAAAAACTGCGAAAAATTGTATATTTTATTTTTTTTGTGAAAAATTACAAGATCAAAAATCTTTAAAAAAAATTCAGTTAACGGAAAACACATTTTTGATGTTCATGACTTTTTTTAGTTAAATTAAACTTACAGTTTTTGAGATACTATAAAAATTGTACAAAAAACGTGTTTTTTCATGAGAAAGGTTAATATTTTAAGTAAAATGTGTGTCTTGCGACATCTCTTGTAAACATTGACACGTATGAATAGTATAAACTAAGAAAAATGCCAACAGTTAACTGTTGAATATTTTAACTTTGTTGGTACATTAGGATTATAAAAGAAATAAAATTCCACGAATTTACATTATTGTGCAGACAATTAACAATAACCAGTTTAAAATATTTCCAAAATTGTAAATTTTATATGTCGTCGAGAAGTGGTGTGACCTGTTGCCGACAAGTTTAAGTGTAAACGTTAATTTCCAATATAGCTCTTACCAAAACCTATTTTTCATAATGAATTATGCTAGTTATCAAAACAAAATTTTATCACAAACACAATATCGTTTTACACAAATAACGAACGTAAACAATGGTTGTAAACTATTAAACGCAGAGTGACATCTCACGATACAGGAACACACCAATTAGCCTTCCCAACTCACGCAAAAATTCAACCCATTTTGACAAAAACTTTAATTCCCCTTTAATTTCTTCTTCTTTTCTTTTTATCTAAACTTATTTCTTCAAAATTATCGATAGATATGTCCTCATTTTCGACTACTTGAAGTGTGAAGTGTGAAAAAAAATTCTTCTAATTTTTTTTTACACTAAATTTATTCTATTTAAGCCATTCTCTCCATCTCTCCATTCTATATCCAGTCCTGTGGTCAAAATGCTATCCAAAATGTTTCTAATTATTTGTTTGCTTTGTTCCGTCATTTTCTTTAATTTTACAACCAAACTTACATTTTACTAACAATATTCCTTTTCTTTTTGTTATCGCCGTCGTCGTTATCCGTTGCAGCGTACCCGTTGTGATGGATTAAATTTGACATGTGATTCTTATGTATTTTTTAACGCTGATTACGTTTGTAAAGCGGATTAACACAATTCTAGAAAATTATCTAATTGATAGTTTAAGCATGATGGCTAGAAGTCTCTATTCAAAGCGGGATATTGGCATTTTTATGACTCGACAGGTAAACAAGTAAATTATATTTGTAACGTGTATTTCTATATTTTGTATACACTTTCCTTCAATCTTTGAAAGTAACGTTTTTATTCTAATACATAATAATAAACTGATGAAATGCGAATGCAATGGAGGAAAATACAGTAAGAATTCTACTACGTATGTTAACAAAAGTGACATTAAGACATTCCCTTTTTGTTTTGGTGATATCACTGAAAAAATACAATATGTAGTAATATCACAGAATAACATGAACGCAGGGAATATATTTATTATTCTGTGGCAATACTGCCAGTAATCACATAGCCTGAGGAACGAAGAATCAACATTTTATTGCAACTTGTAGTTACCATCCTTGTTCCATGTTGAATTTAACATAAATGCATACATAATTTTATTTAGAGATGATATTGTTACATATTCGATCAAATCGGAAATCACATTGAATTAATTAATTATTATCGAAAAATAACCCAACACTGGAGCCGGAGGACGTCACCAGATGTATACAAGGATACATTAATTTTGTGATATTACCGCATTGCCATATTGCATTTACAGACATTCCTCACATTTCCTAGACATTTCCGAACATTCCTGTGGATTTGTACACCCATTTCCCAGAGTAAATTGCCTCTCGGTACAACTACTTAATTAACACCTTATATATAAAACTCATATGCAAAGTTTTATAAAAATCTGTACGACGGTTTTCCTGACATTTTATTTATAAGATGTAAAGTAAAAATACGATACGAAAAAAGTTCACATTTATGAAGAAAATGTGCACCGCGAAGCAATTTGTGAAATCCAAGTAAACATTTCAGTATCGTCCAAGAATAGTTAAATACATCTAACTGTTCAGCCGTTATACGAACGCTACCTACGACAGTACGTCGGACAAAACGAGGTATCGCGCGCCCAAGTTCCCTAAGACGAGTTAAATATTCTCACTCTCACGAAGCGAAAATGAAATTAGGTTGTAGAAAAAATTGTTCAAACAAAGCTGTAGACAATAGAAGTTCAACAAATTTTCTCTCTCAACTTCTTTGGTACAATTGATATTGGTGGAGATTGTTATATCTCAGTATTACTCTCGGATCAAAAAATAGTTTAAACAAAAGTTGTGTATAATTAAATTACAAACAACTTTTATTTGAAACAAAAATGTGTAAAATGAATATTTTTCTAAATATTTTAAATACTCGAAAATCTGTGTAGGTTAACGGCCCTTTTGGCTACATAGACTATATCCAAAATCTAATCAGATCTGCGGAATCGGACATAATTTTTTTGTATTATAACCTTAGATCATATATATATATTTACATGGATAGAGCATTCAATAAGTTAGAAGAGTATCAATCGATGTTCCAAAATGTGCAAATGAGTTAAACTCGGCGAAATTCGTTTGCTAAAAAGAAACGCGTAAATATTCGTCGCTTACTTTGTTCTGCGCATGATCAATAATATCCGAGAATCGACGATGCGATCCGAAACTTTAGGTTACCGAAACATTGAAGATTGCCGTGCCGAAATCGATCTCGTATGAGCGGTATGCGCATTATTTTGTAAACAATTGCACACGTTACGTTGCTTTTATATATTTACATAACAATTCAATTCTATGGCGATAGGTTTAAAAAAAATTAATTAGTGATGTGTACTATTATCAATGGATATATGCAAGTATAATTTTGTTGTTGTTAGGAGAATAAGAAAAACTCAATTATTTTGTATGAAATCTGTAATAAGGATGATTTTCCTGTATTCTGTATACAAAATACAACTTACTTGTGTAGAGTCAAATTGTTTTCCTTTGTTTGCACCAATTTACAAATGTAACACATATGCACCATTGTACTAAAGTATGAAATACAGTTTAGAATAAAAGGAAAATTGAAAAGCAAATAAAATACACTAAACCCTAAAAGCACTAAAGCACTGAGGATTAAAGTTCTCGAACCTTCAATTTAAGCGAAATGAATAGGCTAAGTATTCCTAAAGTGTATTTAATTCTAAAACTAATCTAAAAACGCAAACACCAACAAATGATATAATCAAAAATAATAACGGATAATGACACATGTCAAAAAATTATTTTAAAAAAAAGCTGCAATTTCTGTTTAAATTATTCGAGTTTGCGCATGCGTATTTTGAATAAGCCGACTTAGTATCCATCTCTTTTTTAGGAACGATATATAATCTTACAATGCTCTAGTCATGTAAATATATATGATCTAATATTATAACAAACTAACTCTAATTCGTCGGAAAAAGTGAAAAAATGGGGTGTTAAAATTTTCGGTTTGGAAACCGTCGCAATTTCTTAATTATGTCGGGAATATCGGAAAAATGCGATTTTATACTATATGACAACTGAGAACTTAATTCACGGTTTTTTAGAACTATTTGACAGTCCGCTACAGATTGAGCACAATTTGTATCAAAATCGTTCACAATTTCTTTAAATTCTGCATAGTGTTCACAGTAATACTATTGATTATAAAGTTACTGGTAATACTGAGCATCTTCGATCCAGCTTCCCCATCTGGTCAAAATTGGTTGCGGGGGCAAAACAAGTTTTTTAATTTTTTTCAGAAGACCTCAATTCTGCTTGGAGCTTTCAGAAAACTTTTGCCCCGTGTTAATTAACGAATTTACCATGGGAAATTCAATTCTAACAACTTCGGCAACGCGATTTAAGGCATGTGCCAAGCAAGTTGTTTGAATTTATTGGTTTTTTCCAATTCTTTAACGGCAACGAAGTAACTGTTGGAAGAGTTGCATTCAAAACACCAACGATGAAGTTTGCAATGTATCTTCCTCTGGGGTTTGTTGTTTCATCCAAACTAAACCAGTTAGATTGTGACCTGAAATCGAATTCTTTATTATTGATGCTGGTCGCGGGAAAACCACAGTTTGTTTTGTGTATTTCTTAATGATTATTTCGAAATCTGGAACGTCGATGTTGCTTAACGGAATGTTGTAGGACATTATCATTTTGCGTAAATTTATTAAAATTATTGAAGCGTTCGTTTGAATTTACATAGTTGGAAAGTAATTATTGCGTTGATGTGGGCCAGTGCGTACATGCGAGCGTAAGAAAAGATTATTTTAGTCATTGGCTTAACTTACTTAACGTTAAATACTATTAAAAATAGAAAAAGAAAAAACAATGTGAATGGAAAACATCTGAAGCTATTAAATTTTTTGATAATTTTTTGAGGGAAGGAAATAATTAATTATTCGAAAAAATCTTATTTGTGGAAAAAATAACGGAAGTATAAAATAATGAGAATGATACTCCACAAGTAGGTTTAAATTAAACTACTAAAATCCCAACTAAAAATATGAACTACAACTACCTACTGGATACGTACCTGTTTTTCGCACACACATTCTGGAGATTAGGATTTTCAAGAATGTAATACTTACTGACCTGCAACAACCTTGAGTGCATGGGATTACGTATCCCAGTAAGGTTTTATTTATTGTTTTGTGCCACAGATGCTAGAGGCTAAAACTGAAACGTGGATTTCTGAGAAATGTTGAATGAACGGTTTTAAAAAGCATTTTGTTTCAGTTAAAATAACAACACAAAATTTTACTCTAAAACATACATTTTTATACACTCAATATTCGATATAAGCACTTTTGTATGTCATATGCTGTAAAGCAAACATTTAATATACACAAAATAAAATGCGGTTTATATTAAAGTAAGCATTGCGAAACGCGAGAATATTGAAAAATTAGCTTATTACTAACTTTGGGCATATGCATAATAACCAAGATATGATAATCCCGTGAGCTTAGCAATTTGTACACCACCATTTTGGCGACTATCGCTTGTTTTGGTTATCAACAATATCACCATCAAAAATTCAATGCAAGTTTAATCACTGTCGAAAAATGAAACAATTTGAAACAACGGTACAATGTAAATCGAAAGAGGCAAGAACAACATAGAGGTTGGTATTTTATTTGACTTAAGAAGGGTTGGGCATGCACGAAACAGATTGCTAGTGATGAAAAAAGAATTAAGAATCTTTAACACAATTTTATTATCTAAAACTAAAGTTTGAACGTTATACATCTACACATCTACAGTGAATCGTATCCTTCTTCCGTTGGTGACTATCGTTCTATAAAACCTAGTTGTACTCCATGAAATAAACCGTACAAAATATCTGTAACGCTCGAAAAAGCAGCATATTCTATATTTGTGGAATGAATAAAGTTTTAACGCTTTCTTCTTTTTTTGAGATCCGTTCAGGCACATATCAGGTGTCCAAGATAAGGATTCCCACTATGGGGATCTCGGAAACGGTAAGAGATAGGAGGTTGGCTAAATGGAATAATAGTTGCGCATTTGAGAGGATATATTTATGGGTTTGTAGAACTCGAATATCTTTTTTAGTTTTTAAGATGTAATTGAAAAAAATCTGATTCTTGTTTTAATTTTTATTTTTTTAAAGAGACAATAAAAAAAACTCAACATTTTCATTGACATTTTTTTAATTCTACTTAATGGCGCCATCCAATGTTTGATACAACGTTTTATTTTTTAGCAATCATCTTAATGTTTTTAAATAGAGGAGAAAATTATTTTTCCCGTATTTAAATTCTCTCATTTATTATGAATTCAACAACATCACACTTTATATTTTTGATACGTTTCAGGGGAGGAAATTTATACTCAACTCAATATAAAAATCGAAAATTAATACTAGGAATATTAGATAACTGTAAAATTATTATAAAATCTATTTATTTATTTATACGTATGGTACATTTTCATTATTTTATTATGATCAAAGTGTTATGTATGGTGCCCCAGAAGGGCAGTATAAACGTGTATAATGTGTATTCCGTGTGTCCCGGATAATCTGAGGCATTATGTTTAATATGGGAAATTTGAAAAGTCTGATTTATATTTCCCATATGTGTGTTTCGAATATTTCCACTATCAGAACACTTAACAATATCTACTAGAAAACGTTTTGCGTAATAATTTCTAAACATATTAAAAGTATTTAATATTATGTCAAATTTACGAGGGTTCAAATCCTAGTCCGGTTTCTTTTTAAGTTGTATTATTATTTTAAAAGAACAGCGTTTAATTTCTATCGGTAAAGAGCCATAAGTTTTAATTTTTTTACTTGAGCTGGCAATGGACTTATTAGAATATTCACATTATGAAACATTTAGTTTAATTGTATAATCAAATCTGTTGCGCAAGCGCATATGTCATTACCTCGCTTAAGTTTAGCGTTTGATTACATCCAAAAACTCTCTAATTAAATATTATTCTAATAAATCCATTGCCAGTTCATGTAGAAAAAGTCAAACTTTTAATTATGTCTCTTCACCTATGGAAATTAAACGCTGTTCTTCAAATTAATAATACAAATAAAAAAAGATAAAACGTCTGGGATTTGAATCCTCGTGCGTTTTGAAATATTATTAAATATTTTTTCAAATATTTTTAATATGTTTGGTTAAATTTTAGAAATTATTACGCAAAACGTTTTCTAGTACGATGTTAAGTGTTCTGATAGTGAAAATATTCTAAAAACACTTTGGGGACCTATAAATATCGTACTTTTCAAATTATAATAGTCGGTGTCGCCACCTCATGCACAGTTACATGTACTAAGATTCATCAAAATAAAAATAATGCTGTATGTGAACTTTGCCGTAAATCACAGCCAACATTTTACATACTACAATGTAAGATGCTGGCTAAGAACTTTGTAGTAAATCACAGCCAACATCTTACTCACTAAAGATTTCTACAACATATTTATTTTGATTTTATTATGAAATCACGTTTTGCATAAGTGCCAATGCATATTTCTGGAACTCTAACTGGTAGGTATCGTCAGACAACTCTGCAATTATGTACCAGTCCACTGTCCTGCATAAACCAACAACCTTCAACTTCGTGTACTATTATGAATTATTACAAAACATAATTTTATAATAATTTTACAGTTATCTAATGTTTCTAGTAATAATTATAACCGTAGGCTTTTGAAGTTTTACATTGAATATCATCTGAAACACATAGGCAAACTAGTAACATATCAGTATGGCGAAAACAGAATAAAAATCGAACGTCGCGTTCGCGAGTTATGTCAAATTGTTTCATTTTTTCAAATGGGACATCCTGTATATAATATTCTCAATCGATAGAAAATTGAATACTGATTCCATTATTTTTTATTCTAAAGTCAAAAATGACAGAGCTATTCATGATTTTTCAAATTGGTTAAGGTGGCTGTGTTCGTTATAACTTTGCCTTAACATAAAGTAGAAAGTAGGAAGAATATCAGACCCGCGGATGGTCCAGTAGTAATGCCAAGAACGCAGTCAAATTTACTAGTCGGAAAACTGTTAGTCGAGGCGGTTTGAATCTTGTTCACGGCAGACATGAAAAAAAAGGAATATCCATAAAGCGAAAGGATATGGTTTGTTTTAATTTATTCTGTGAACATTAAAGAAAAATTCAAATTAGATGCTCAAAACGTCACCGTCTTGGTTCAAGCATATGTATTTGAGCCCGCCTGTAAACGCTTTTAGTGGCTGTAAACTGTTTACCAGTGAAACTTCAATTTGATATTTTAATCCTGATGACGTTTATATAACAAACGATTGTAGTTTATAAAATCACAGCCACTTTAAACATGTTTGAAAAATCATTAATAGCTCTGTCATTTTTGACTTTAGGATAAAAAATAATAAGACACTTTTTATTCAGTATTCAATTTCTAATCGATTGAGAATATTGTATACAGGGTGTCCTATTTGAAAAAATGGAACAATTTGACATAACTCGCAAACGCGATGTTAGATATTTAATTTGTTTTCACCATAGTGATGAGAGAAACAAATGCTACTAGTTTGCCTATTTAACGGACCATGTAGCTCTAATAATAACAACGTTAGCAATAGTGCCGACTTAAGTTTGAAAACCCTGTATTGTTGAATTCAATGAGAGAATTTAAATACATCAATTGTTTCGCGTATTTATTATAAAAAATTAAGTTGATGATGGTTGCTACAAAACGAAACGTGTATCGAAAATAAAATTTTTTTCAATTATCTCAAAAATTAAAAGTGAAATCGAGTTTTACAAAGGCCATAAATACATCCTCTTAATTGCGCAACTTTTGTTCAGTTTAACCGACCTCGAAACTATTACCATTCCCGAGATCCCCATAGCGGAAATTCATATCTTGGACACGTTGTAGACAACAATAACGACATTAAATCATACATTAATTAACATAGGAAATTGTGTTTATCACGAAACACAGACAGCTTTAACTCAGCATTTTTAAAACATTGGAGGTTTCAATGAATTGAATAGATGAATTCAATGAAGTTCTCAATAAAATATGACCGCAAACACAAATATCCCGTCGTTGACCAGTATTTGAAGACAGCACTCACAAGAGCAGTGCGATTGTACTGCGTCCCTAAATTTCGAAAGTTCAAGTTTCAAGTTCATTTACGTATTCGGAAAACTATTAAACTACTATTAAACACTCACACTTAGCAATTGAATACATGTTTTAATTAACCTCGCTAAGTTAGCAAACACCAAAATCATGTCCAAAAATAAAACAATAACATCGAAAACGCACCCATCGCAGCCACACACAACCAACAAGTTCAAGAAGACTAGTACATTTTTCAGCTCGTTTTGATAAACGATAATTTGGACCTCGGTAACGCAGCAATATCACTAGGACGCAGTGGACTACATGCTTTAATAAAATTTGCTTAGTTGCCAATCATGGAACAAACTTTAACATACGAAATGTTAATTTTACTGAACGCGAGCAACGTATTATAGAATAGCGCACAATGTAAATAATATAAAATCGTAGTGAGTGTATTGTCAGCACGCACCAATAAATGAATCCAAGTTCCAATCCATGGACCAGGCGTCTTTGAACCAGATTACCAATTCCAACAGTAATTCGAGTTGAGTCGACTAGAAAAATCTTTAAAATGTAATATATATCCTACTAGATTCCATTAAATTGTACTGCATATGGTAGAATTTGACTAAACCATAATTTAATAATTTGTCGATTTCTTATTGGTTCAACACATGTAAGCCGGAATAAAAGCAGGATTTGATTATGACCTGCAGCACCGAAACTTACGACTATGAAACAAACTCCGAAACTTTATGTCGGTTCACTTAATACAAACAAGTTCAAAAATGAGGAACTAGTTTGTAAAACTGAATAAAAACTAAACCAATAAATTGAATCTTTCAAAATTAGCGCGCATTTGTAGCGATTCACTTAAAATTTTCTGTTCAGTTGGAAGATAATATTTCTTTCTCCTGATTTTTTCTTAGAAGACCAGACATGTCATGAATATTGCTTCTATCGATCGTTTCCAAAGTGTCTTCCATCCGAACTAATTCACTTGATGATGAAATCAGATACCATATTTCTCAATAGTTATAGATAATTGCAGGTAAAACTATAATGCCCATAATTAGAAACCAGCGTGTCGCGCGGAACTCCACGTCGTCCCGATACGAAAAACAAAAAGTGGGCGCAAAACCGATATGAGAAGTATATCTGTGGGTCTGATACCTGCTGTTCAAGATCATCCCGCGCTCGCTCACTTGAATTTTGCTCAAAAAGGAGGAAAGGGGAAATTGTATTTTCGAAAAAGTTCAGATAAAAAAATTTACAATAACTTTTTCTCGCATAACTTTTTTTATACAATTATTATTCTTAAAGATATGATTAATTGATATCAGCAACTCTGTAATTACGCTGCAAAAGTGTTTAATTATATTGGCAACAAATTTTATTTGTAAAAAAAATTATGTAAGTAAAAAATATTCTACATAATCAAAAAGCGCTGAAGGTTAAGAGCCCTTTTGGCTATTTAGAGTATACCCAAAATCTAATCAAATCTCCGGTAAAATAAAAAAATTATGTACCTACTAAGTTTCATTAAAATCTGACCAGTGTGTTTCTTGATATTGTGTTTACTAACATAGGGCCGTGCGGTCTCTAGCCAAATTTGTTTTTGCATTATTATAACGTAACCTAAATTTTTTGAGTTTGAAATCACAACACCCCATTTTTATTTATAAGATGTGGAGTAAAAAATAATATATGAAAAGCAATCAGTAAAATAATAATGAATTGCACAATTTCACAGCTGACAACTATCATCGATTACTATTTTTGGACATTTACGAAATAAACATTTTTCTGATTTCATTTTAAAAAATATTTCTCTCTATTATATTTAGATTGCTCAAATAGAATAATTCGGTAATTTTTGTTTTATCTTAAGCATAAATTGTTCATCAATTTATTATCGCACGACTTATTTGTGTTCTGATCAATTATTGTTTGTTTTATAATATTATTATCAAAGACGAGCATTAAAAGTGGTTATATTTATTATATTGGATTGTTTGAGATATCGTTAAGTGTACAGTTGACTGTGTAGTTAAACTTTTCAGTTTGTGGACTTTGAGTCTACAACCATATTTTAAGTGGTGGAACTGCTTCAGGTAAATGTACAACTTTTATTTAAATTATGTTTCGGCATAATCGAAAGTTGATTTCTCCAAAATAGTATTGCATTGTTCGTTTAATTTCATGTTGTTACTTTAATCAGGATGTTAATTGATTTAATACTTCATTATCGCAAGAGAACTATATGAACGCAATCGATGCAATTAAATTTTTTTATAATTTAATATGACAATCAAAATTAAGTTACTGGAAAAAACCATAAAATACGTCAGTTAATTCATTGGCTTTATCTTCAAAATTTACTAACAGCTGTAATAACTTTCTAGCAATGATGATTGCAGTGTCCTAATTTTTTATATTTGTTTCAATCTTTGTCCTAATAATATTTTATTTGTGTTTAAAAAAAATATGATATTAGAATTAGTGTTAATTCAGTAATCAAGAAGAACGTTTTTAGAATGATAGGAGTAGTAGTTTTACAACATTTTAATTCATGTCGTAAATTAGACGAATGTATACAATATTTAGAACTTGTTTTTCTTGTTTCGCAATTAAATTATTGGTAGTAATATATTACTGAGTAACATTAATAAAGCTATACCTATCATATTTTTACAATTCTAACGGTTTTCTATAACGTATATCTAAATATCAATTAATACCGGTTTCCTCCTTTAAGTTCTTTCATCTGATTTTATATGTAATTGTAAATTTTTCTTTTTAGATTTGTTCAGTTTGCAGAAGAAAGTTCGCGGAATACATTTGCAAGCGTCGAAGGTGTCGTACGAGCAGTCAGCAGTATATCGATGATGCTAGACAATACGCTTTTTGCAATGACAAGTTCCTTCAGGGCGATATTAAGTGTTGCAGAAAATTTTGGACGTTTGAGAAACGTGTTTGGACATATATGGCATTCGCTCAATATTTTTAGACTATTTAGGTGGTTGTATAGGAAATTGATGTTGATAATGGGTTATAAAATACCACAAAATGCTGCTACTATTGCTTGGAAGGAAGCTGGAGTCACCGACTTAGCAAATACTCCGGCATATAATTGGCCGATAGTTGCCTTTTTTGGAGTTATCATTTCAGCACCTTACTTAATAAGCAAATTTTTTTTGCCCAAGTGCGAAGGTATGTATCAGTTCTTTCATTAATACTTACTCATTTTTTTCTGTTCCATCAGTATTTCCTACTTTTTTTATGATATTTTTTAAAGAGAAATTTAATTATAAATATAAACTTAGAATGTATTAAGAACTTACAGACACAAAAATATTCCATCTTTTCTATTTTCCATAGTAGTGATTTTATTATTAAGTATTTGAACTATATTTTAAAATCAATGAGTAATACTTAATTTATGCATCTTGTATGATGATAATAGTTTAAAAAAAGTAAAAAACACTACAAACTATTACTGCAACAAGTATTCACGGATTGGTCATATTTTGTGAATAGATGATGCTCAATCAGTTTATACTGTGTGCACCATTAGTGGCGATCCCACCTCCCTTATTATCAAGTATACACAAAATTGTTTTATACAAACATAACTTAAAAAATATTTTGCTCGCCGCATTAAGTTTGGAATATATTTTATTAAAGTAGTGTTTCTACAATAATTATTTTTTGAGATATCAGCCGATTTGTAAAAATTTTGTTACCTGCATTGTTCTACAAAAACTTTAATTTCGTAGTAATGGAGGGAAATCAGTAAACAAAATTTTCAAGATAGTTTGAACGTAGACCAGACTGTCAAACGTACTTTTTTTTTCATATAACGAGTGCGCGAATTTTCTACTTTTCAGGTATTTCAAACGGCCAAACTTGATTTTTTTAGGTTATAACTTTTTTAGACCAAATAATAGTAAATACTCCCTATCTATGTTTTACCTAAAATGCATATTTCTGTGTGTTTTGTTTGTTGATTTAAGACTGTATTCTTTTATTTCAAACATATCAAGTGCCGTATCATTGAAAGCAGAAAAATAGTAGAAGTTGTTAATGAAAAATCCAATATGGCGTTCATTTAAAATAAGAAAGTTACTATCGATATCTCCAAAACCATTCTTCTGATAATCTTTTTGAAAATATATTACACTTTGTCTTCATTAGTGAACACGAAAATAAAAATTGACAGAATGGCAGAATATTTGCTACATAGATAAATAATATAATTCGCAAAATGAACTGTTGCTAATAAAATCGTATTTGAATTTAAATATTACTACTTTGGAATTATATTTCTACCGGTGTAATAGGGACTTCGTTTTTAGCCAATCAGAATTAAACTCGTATAGGTATATAGATATACTTTCTTCACTACCTTCTCTCGTGATTTTTTTTTTTTTTTTTTTTTTTTTTTTTTAAAGGTTGTGGTTGGTTGTTTGGTGTGGTGAGGTTGTTGGTTACTATAGTTAACGACATCTTAATCGGCATGAAAATCTGTACAACATTGCCCATTTAACCGAGTCTCTATCTTTATTAATAACAAAGGTACCCATACAATACTACTCAGATTGGGACATACTGTATATTCTTCTGTAACTAAATTTAAACTAACGTAACCTACAGGTGCAATATAACTAAGCACATACTATCTCAAACTAACCTAACATAAGAGTGCTACTTAAGTATTCTAAATTAACTGAACTTTCAATATAAATAACTTCGAGTTACATATTCAGTAGTTCCGAAACCAAGAACTTCCTGCATAACAAAACTATGGCGGCTTATTATTGTTAAAATTTGTTGTCATAAGAAAGGGAGCTGATTATACCGACAAGAAGAGGACTGGAAAAGTAATCCAGTTGCAAAAAATAGTATTCAAGATTCTGTAGGGGCTATAATAAAATTGATAATTAATTAGAAAGTTACCCAGCTCTCCCTTAGCATAACATTACGATTCCCTTCATTGATGTTCAAAATTTTCAATGCTGTTCACAAAAAAATTCGTCAACTTTGTTAATGTCGTGTAATCAACTACTTAAATAAACGTTCAGCGTACATTACTAACACTTTTATTCATTATAAATTATTATACAATGTATCATCACCAAACCAAAGCGCTCTTCGGATCAGAGATGGTGCCGTAGTGATATTCGTATCTGTGTCTCACACGCCACCGGGAGTTCATTTCTGTTACTATATACATGAAGCGTAGAAATATTTTACACGGCAAAAGTGAAACTTTTAAATAAAGCAAGGTAGCGAAGCCACAAATTTAAGGTTGTTCTTCTTCCCGTGGGAATCTACAAATCAAATTAATTGATGGGACTAACTTACAAAATTGTGCTTACTATGAATTTTAATTTTAAATAGCAAACCAAAATATGCAAGGGTAAATCGACATTCGAGACTTCGGACTCATTTGTAGCCTAAAATCAAACAGAAATTAAGCGGAATAGAATCTTAATCGAACAAATGCATTGAACTCAGACCCCAACAAATAGAATTCAAGTCATTTAAAAGTTGAAACTTAACTAGAACAGACACATTACTACATTGACAATTTTCGAGTTGATTAAGGATTGCTTCCAGTCGAACCAGTGTGTTTGACAAGGAAGCGAATTATAGCCAACGATTTCTTATGAGACTTTATTTTAAAATGAACGAATCTTTTTAAGGGAAACGGTAGGGAGCAACGGAACTTATTGAAAGCTATTACAGGTCAATCGTTAAAAATAAAAATAACATAGATAAAATTACTTGCAATGGAAATACTTACACTGAACCCAATAATATAGCTAATGCATTCAATAAGCATTTTACTGATGTTTATAAGAATATTAGGAGTAGTTTAAGTATGCGCATTGTTGCTCCATCTAAGGATATATTTTCCCAGTCAAGGCAATGCCGTAGTTTTTTCTTAAATCCGACGGACCCAATAAATGTATATAACTATCGACCGATATCCCTTGCATTGCTACAATTCTTATCTATTATCTACATAGGAATTAATAATAGTAAAAACACTGCGAGATTATATATTCATATGAGAAAAGCGTTCGATAGTGTGGACAAGGATATTCTCTTGGAAAAATTAGAAAGAGTAAGTGTAAGAGGACTGTCCTGTGACTAGGTTACCTGAGCTATCTGACAAACAAAGTACAAATTGTGAGGATCTGCTCTGCTTCTAGTGATTGTTTGGAGGTGGAGTGTGTAGTACCTCAAGGTTTTTTCAACGCTTTTCTTAATATTTTGTAATGGTCTGTGTAACGCTAAATTGAATGGATCTATCACGTCCTTTGCAGATGACACTGCACCCTCCTATAACTGTCCTATCATAAAGGATTTTACTCGAAGCATTCAACATGATATGAATCACTTAAAAATATGGTGTACATATAATCGATTGTCAATGTAGATAAAACGAACGGTTTGTACTTTAACTTGTCAAAGTTAACTTTCAGTAATCGATATTAAATACCATCAAATCAGCTGCAAAAATACTTCAAGTTGCTCTTGCCCTAGTATTAATGTGGTAAGCTCTCAAAAATATGTGGGAATCGTTTTGGATTCGGAGTTGGGATGGAAAAGGTTTAAAAAATTTACCGTTAAGATACTTATTTTTATTTAAAGTCTTAAAACAATTTTATATTTCAAACTGAAATAATCAATTTACCCCAGTTTCTTGTACACAAAATTGTAGCATACAAACTAAGCTCAAAGAAAAATTCATTAAAACTACCTAAAGTGAATAGAAGCGTATTTCGACGATCTTTTCTGCATCTGGGTCGAAATTGAGAAACATTTTATCCTGTCGCATTCCTGGCCAGTTTGAGAATAGAAAACCGCTTAATGGGCTTATCATAAATTGGATCTCGTTAAACACTTCTAGAAAGTAGCCTAATCATTATTAGCTAAGCACCCCAACATTCATTCTAAAATTTCATTTGATTTAAACAATCCCTTATACCCTGACCACATAAAACAGTAATTAGAGAAAGGGCAGCTCAATATCTTAGGCTGACATAATTAGTTTAGAACTTGTTATAAAACAGGTAACATTGCTCACTCAATGCTACCTTTTCCTAGTGTGTGTAATTAAATTTTCGACAAAGTACATTTCATGTAAGTTATGTAATTTTGTTTCTTTTTTTTTGTAAGGTTAATAAAATGTGTAATCAATGATATACACTGTGTCCAAGATAAGAATAATCAGCATTGGGATCTTGAAAACGATAAAAGGTACAAGGTCGCTCAAATTGCAAAAAAGTTGGGCAATTTAAACTATTTCTTACAAAATTAGGTTCTAAACAGTTATGTGTGATACATTGTTGAATTTGTAATAAAATACACTACCAAATACAAGGTGTTTTTTGTATGCGGCCATATAAAAACATGAAGTTGTTGATGGTTTCTCCGAGATGAAATGTTGGATTAAAAATTTGGAAGCGCTATTTTCTAAAGCTCTAAAAGTGTCAGTGAAAAAGTGTTTTTAGGTTGTTAATATTTTTTACAATAAGCGCAAAAAATACGAAAAATAAAAATCTCGAAAAGGAAAAATATTATTAAACTTTTTCAAACACCATGTAAATATACTCTAAATTGACCAAATTTTTTGCAATTTGAGCAACCTTGTCTTCTACCGTTTTCAAGATCACCATACTGTTCATTCTTATATTGGACACAGTGTATATTATAACAATTATTTAACTCAACTTGGTCATGTATTTTTGAAAAGGAATAAAAATTGATTTATTATTATTATCCATTTGTACATATTTCGATTTCCAAGTCAGATTTAAATTGAATAAGTTAACAAACTTTACTAATTTTTAATCAACGATTTTCAGACCGAATTTGACGATTGTAAAGTTTGTGTTTCTGGACGGAGGCCTAAAAAGAAAACATATGAAATAATTCGGTTATTTGTTAGTGAGATTTTATTTCCACAGCCTTTAAAAACTTTATTGATTTATTTAATGGATTACGAGTTTATCAAAAGTTGAAACGATACTTATAATATTAGTATTATATGAAAAGAATGATCTTCTGGCATCAAGGGTTCATAAAATACCGTATCCGGCCAAGAGACCTTCTAATGCAAGATTTTGAAAAACTTAATGTTGAAAACGTACGGTAAACTTACAATCACTGTGATATCTATGAATATCTTGCCTCCAATATGATTTCAACATTTCCAGCGAGTACAAAAAACCAGTAACTTAATTAAAATTAATATACAGGGTGATTCAGCTAACACGTTCATTAGAAGTTTATGGACTTCCCTTGAAATATTTGTTTAAAAATTTGGAATAGGGATTACTCAAAAGTTCTATTTAATTAAAATATTTTAGCTTTTCTAGCACTTTCGGTTACACCGGAAGTGGCTACCAACTTTCTTATTTTAAATGGAATGATATATTTTTTTTGTATATTTGGATTCTACGCTAAAATCTGAGTTACTTTCATGTAGCACAACCTATATGAAAAATCAATAGTTTTGAGATATTCTAATTTTTTTGAGAAAAATTGGTTTTGTAGTATTGTTTTCAAACGCTTGTCAATGATTGAAAAAGAAAGTTATAGTAACAAAATTTGGGCTATACTTAGGAGGACTGTTAAGTTTTTAAATGATGTGTAATTTGACATCTCATTATTTACAGGGTGTTCAAAAGTTTGGCTAAATCTGACTAACTTCAACTGCCCAAAAGTCAATTTTTTTTAAATGGAACACCCTGTATCTTGTTGCTCTATGTGATAAAGAATTAAGTGGTCTTTCAATCTTCATAAGGGTTCCCTATACCTATATGTTACCATTTTCCTGCTATCGATGTATTTACATTTGACACACAATATTTCTCTATTTTATTAAATAATTTCTGACTAGTGGCCTGTGGAAATTAAAACAATGTGCCTTATTTATCAAACTTGTAAACGTCGACGTGACACATTATACACAATATGGAAATCCACCAAGAATATTCGAATGAAGACATACTAAATTTATTTCTTATTCATGGAGAATGTTACAATATTATTGAAAGAACTTGCCGTTTGCTTAACGAAAGATATCTACATTTAAGGCCTCTAAATAAAATTACATTGCAAAAAATTCTTTCACATACCTAGTCCAGTCAATGAAGGCAAAAAACGGTAATACCGGGTAATTTGTTCAAGCAGCACCGATTTTCCTAAAAATCTGGTTTTAAGTTCTACTTACCCTCTACTTCATAGTTAATTCTATGCCTGGGGATGCTTTTTCCCTGAGGGGGGATTCCACTCATTCTCGGGGGTGATTCCACCCATTCTCGGGGGTGAAAATATTACATTAAAAAAACCCGGGAATGGATAAATTAACTAATTTCAAGCAACTTTTGTTCTATAAAGTTATTTTCTAAAAGTCAATTATTTTCCAGTTATTCGCAAGTGAAAGTATTGATTTTTCAACAAAAACAATTTTCTTTAATCACAACTCGCTTATTTTTAGCTACGAAAATCTTAAAAAACCAGTTTGTAGGTTTTTTTACAAGCTAAAAACTCGTGTAAATTGGAAATTTATTTAACTCTTATTTTTGAAAGGGTTTTAACTGAAAAATTTGACCTTTACAAAATTTTGCCTATATTTTTAGTTATTTTGGAAAAAAGAAATTTTTGACAAAAATACACTATTTTCTTCAAGGTCGAATTTTTTCAAAACTACGTACTTTAAACCGGTCAAACTTTTGGAGCTTATTTGAAATACATAAATAATGTGGTTTGTGAAGCAATTTATTTCAACTGGGGTGATATTTGGGGGGTGTTGAGTACATTTTTTTTCTCGAAAAAAATAGACAACCTTATTTATGTCATAACTCGATTAAATTTGATGTTCGACACTTATATAAAAAAAACAAATTAAAGGATTTTTTAAGCACTTTGTATAAATTTTTCCCGAAAAATGCATAGTTAGAGTATCGGTATCGCTGATGATGACAGGTTAGCTGTTGAAACACGTGTCCGAGTAAAGTTTTTGGTGCAGTTTTTGGTGTTTTTCTGTTAGTTATTTAGTTGTTTTGCGATAACACTTTCAATTTTTGTTTTGCCAAATAAAAACAAAATTTGAACAAGCTATAACTCAGTTTGTATTGGATGTTCAGAAACCATAAACCTACCATTTTTTTTTGCCTTTTTATAAGCTACAGTTTCAATCCTAATGATTTTTTTCTCAAAGTGCATATTTTTCAAGTTATTCACTAAAAACTGTCCGAAAACATGGTTTTGTTGGTTCAAAAATCGATACTTGCGAATAACTCGAAAATAATTGACTTGAAAAAAACTTTATAGAACAAAAGTTGCTTAAAATTACAACTTAAATCTAAATTTTAAGCAAAATTCCCTGCTGCTTGGACCAATTACACAGGAAAATGGTCATTGCATGCACTAACATTCATTAATTTATACATATATACAGGGTGGGGCACTACCAACGAATTATTCTGTAGCACTAAAACGACAAATAATGTAAGAAATCTTAAGGCATACATATATCGAGATTATTTGAAACCACATTTTAAAAATATTTTCGATTGTACATGGTGCTCCAGAAACACGTAAATGGAACACCCTGTATTTTTTCTATTTTTGAATTGTAGGATAAAAAATAATGTATGTTCTTTAACATATCCCTATACCAACTTGAATCCGTTTCTGAGATAAATCAATTTTACCTGATTTGCAGACCTTCCAAAAAATGCAGTAACTTCAAGATAAATAAGAACAAGCAATTTTGTTTTTCATCACCTTACTAAGAACCTTCAACATTTCTTTTACAATATTTACCATTATGTTATGATGTACAGTGTGTTTTAAATACTACCGCATAACGCTAACGACTTACAACTTAAATAACCTGCTTAACTTAATGGAACACCCTGCATTTCTATAGCCTGTTGGAATCAGCAACTAGTTACCTTTCAATCGGTATTAGGGTTACCAACCCCTAACTCTGATAGTTTTCGAGATATTTTAAAATATGCTACTATAACAAAGGGGTTGGTAACCCTAATACCGACTAAAAGGTAATTAGTTCCAGCTTTCAACAGGCTACAAAAATGTAGGGTGTTCCATTTGAGTTAAACAAGTTAATCTTAACAAATACAACTTTAAATTCTTTTAATGTAGGTACTCCACGTGAAAGTGTTACAAAAATATGATTGAGACAGATCAATAAAATAAGTGAAAATTTAAAATAAAAAAAATTGGTGTATAAATAATAGATATTTCAAGGTTGTATTTTTATATGGTAATATTTAAACGACAACACTAAAAATTAGTTTAATTTTATTCGCTTTGCTCCTTTCAAAAACGTTGGATACCCACGGACACACATTTCAAAGAAACAAAAACCTATAAAAAGTGATTGAGTGGTAAATTCAATAATGCGTTTTTACTTTTTGCCTCTAGCGACTACTTAGAAAATTAGTTATACCTTTTATTTCATTTCATTTGAACATATTTCGAATTCCGTCGCAAAATTATTTTGAAGAAGTGCGAATGAAGTTTATCAACATCAACTAGTTGTTGTCGAACTGTATAATTCGTAGTATAGACACAAACCTTGTTGTTTCGATGCCTTCGATACTAGATTGATTTTGAGTGCCGTCTTTTAACCGAAATGTTCGTTCGATAACGCATTCTAGTATTACGGTGATCACTCTTCCAGAATATATACTAACTGATAATAGTGTAAGTTGTGTTTGTCTGCACAACCGTTATTATGGAACTTAGCCTCATCCGAAAATAACACCAAATTTTTAATAAATGGCATTGGTGTTTATTTTGTTCAGAACCCGCTGAAAAAACTCAACTCTATTTTGAAATTTCTTTGCATTAGCTCTTGATGTGACTGAATTTTGTATCCATGAAACTATTTCAGCAGAGCTAATGTGCTGATTCTCCACTACTGGTGTTAGTACTACTTCTTCGTTTTCTTCAGTTATTTCTGTTTTTTCTCGTTCACGTTTTTCGTAAGACACGCTTTCAGTTCGATCAAATCTTTCTTTAAGCTTCACAATAGTTATTTGTCCAACAAGTGAGGAAAGCGATTCTTTTTCCCACTCGAGCTGAGTTGCCTCACAAGCGTAGCGAGTGAGGCATTAGAGTGAGAGTGGAAAAAGACTTTCCTCATGTGTTAGACACAACATTTTTCCACGACATTCCCCAAAAAACAACCTAATGAAAGAAGTAATATTTATTGTAAACGTAACTTATTGTTACAGAATTTCGTCACATTTTCGTACATAAAAGCAAAAGTTAATAATAGGTGGGTCCCAATAGTCTCGTTACAGTATTCTGTAGTATCGGTGTGGTCTCAATCTGTCATAGCGCAGCCGCGTAATTCTAACCAATAAATGTAGGCTAGCAATTTTTAAGAGTCGAAGTATAAGATATTAAATTAAACAAACCTTATTGAATACTAAATTAAATTGTTTAACTAAGTACTAGGCGCATATAGTTCTAATGACACATTCGTACATTTTTTTAAAGAGGCATTATTGTAACACGACATTATTTTCCTCGCTAGTGAGGAAAAACCAAAAGACAAAATTCTTTAAATAAATCAATACAATTTTGAATAATTGTCAAAATAATCTCATAACAAACTTGTGTAAGGATGACCGGGATAATTTTAAATAAAACGTCAGTTTTGAACTACTCTGTGTATTTACATTGTCAATACCAAACATTCAAAGATTTTAACACCATTCCTCAAAAAACCACCTTCCGGCCACCGCCTTCTCTCGTCAAAACATGGTTCCTTTCTTTTTCCCCCAGAGCGAAACTAACTACCCTGCTTTGCTCTGAGATGAGCTTCGTTTCAAAAGCGCGGCCAATCTAGCGGCAACTTTGAATTTAAATAAATCGACTACACTTGAAAGAGTTTTTGTTTACTTAGTCTACTTGATTTTATGTATTTTTCTTTGTTTTTTGCAAAGCATAAAATACAGTATAAGAAAACAAACAGAACACACAAAATATGCATTTCAGGTATATGAAGTATCATTTTCTAAAAGAGAATTAAATTTACTATCATCGGCCGTTTGAAATACCTTTAAGTAGCTCGAAAATTCGCACACTCGGTATATGAAAAAAATTTAAACACTAAGTTTGACAGTCTGATTTATGTTCAAACCATTTGAAAATTTTGTTTACTGATTTTCTTTCATTTCTAATAAATTAAAGTTTTTCTAGAACACTGCAGGTGACAAAATTTTTACAAATGGGCTGATATCTCAAAAAATTATTATTTCAGAACACTACTTTAATAAAATATATCCCACGCTTAATTGAGAGTATAATATAAAATAATATACAGGGTGTTCCATTTAAAATAATCGAGTACGGTCCTGTATCTAACTTACAGTGACGCCATTTAAGGTAGCTTTTGTATAAAACTAATTTTTGTACTTTTGATAATAACGGACTTACACGTCACTAATGGGGCACCCAGTAGAACAAGAAGGAATCATACAGTACGACCAATACACCTGCTTCTTTTATATGTTCTATACAAAAACTCCGCCACATTTGTTAGAATTCATTTTCAAGACTAAAACACTGTGTTGAAAAAAAAATACTTTAAATAAAAGTTGTAGATAATAAAATTTCTACTTCGTATAAGTAATATTTTCGAAACTATTCTACATTAATGAAAGCACTACAGGTTAAGTGTCATTTTGGCTATTTAGATGATACCTTAAATCTAATTTGTTTCCATGCATTTATGAGACATTCGGACTAACCATTCATCGTGATTACTACGGCGAGTTGTTCGGCCGCAGGACAAAAAATTGTTTTTTCCTAATTATAATTTACTATCTCTAATTCACCAAGAAAAGTGAAAAAATAGAATGTTAAAATTTCCCTTTTTGAAACCATCGCATATCTCTTTCGTAAGATTGGTTAAGACTTATAGATAGAATCTAATTTTTGTTTAATCTGTAGTCTAACCTAATGTTATATACCGGATGGTGAATTAGTTTTGACGAGGTTAACCATATCACAGAGTAAAAAATTCTTTCAGAGGAACAACTTAACGTCGGCGCGTTTGATTTTTGCAAGACAACGGCAGCCATGTTTAAAAGTAGAAATTCAGGATCGTATTTAGAAATTTTATTTGTAACAATATAAAGTTATTATCCGGCATACCAAATAAATTCAAGAATTTTGTATCATATGCTTTTAAATGACAAAATATGGCATGGTATGGGCGTAGTTGTTACATGTTACACATTAATGTTTATTTCAAATTCGAATATGAACCCTGTGATCTACTCTTACAACATATGGCGACTACCAATGCGCGAGATGGAATTGTCGTACCTACCCCATCCACGCGGGTTGTTTCTGTGAATAATATCTGTACTCTGTCACCATATCGTCAAGAATACTATCTATATTTACCAAAATTATAATTTTATGTTATCAAAATAGTTTAAAAATTTTTTTAACAGTAATTGCATTTTGAACTTTACTCCCCGATTGTAAAGGTGACCTCAACCCGAGCCTTAACCACATAAAGTCTTATTTTAAAGCAAATCAAATTCAACAAAATCGTCTATGTAAAATTCAAACGCGTTTCTATAGCGACAGTATCATCGTTCATGATGATGGTTGAGTTGGTGTCCTTGTGTTTGCAGTCTATAGTATAATTAACACGTGTTGTTTTCTTTACAGATAGATACAATCCCGAGAAGTGGAAATCTCCAGGTGTAAAAGTGAAGGCTGCGTTTGATTTCCGAGCAACATCGCCGAACGAATTAAGTTTAAGAGTAAACGACGAATTATTATTGGCACCGACATACATACAGGAAGAAATGAAATTAACCAATTCCGGATGGGCGTTTGCCATCGGGAACGGTAAATCGGGATTAATTCCTTTAAACTACATAGTCTTATCGAAAAGGGTAAATAACGGCGGAGTTTTAAAAAATACTTACAACAACAATAATAATCAAATTTATAATCAAGAATTTCAAACGTTAGATAATAGATTCCATCCAAAAAATAATATTAAAGAGTTAGTTTTGGGGAAAATCAAATAATTGAAAGTAATGGTACTGAGCGAATAGTAAAGATTCCTGACACAGAACCAGGTGTGATTGATGATATCAAAAGTACAAGTGATTTAGATGCCAAAAGTCAAAGTATCGTTCAGTTTACAGATGCAGCTGAGACTATTGAAAATACGCAAGAGAATTAAATTTTAAATTATGAAAAATATGCCAAAGTAGGATTTTATTAATTCCTTATTATTTGAATATGTAGATAGAAGTTGAAGCATTTGAATAATTTTTTATCCAATTGAGACGATTACGTGCGCATTTTGTAATTTCATCAATAAAGATTGTTAGATCAACAACTAAAAATTGTAGAAGATTTTACGGATGTATTTGAATAATCAAAATTGCTTTTAAAGTAAATTCTGGAGCATGTTGGCTATGTTTCTTGTAATTCCTGTGGTTATACCACTTAATAGATTTAAGTGTATACACATTTTATAAGTAAGGTGGTATTTATTATAAGTTAATGTTCTTTTCAAAATATACGGTTTTATAAATGATATTTTTATTTTCAAACCATAATGTCCCGTGAGTGATGTGAATAATTTTTTTTAAAAAACTAAATTTTGGAAGGGCGTATCTCACCATGTTGAATATTGGAATAAGGTAAGTTGGGGTAACTGGACCATGATTTTACAAACCCATTACCTGTATCTGACCTTCCACCCTATCTGTAAATCATAAATCACTCTCTTCCCATAAGTAATATTTTTAATATATAGTTTGTTTAATATTGAGTCAATTTATGTAAGTTTAATTGTTAATAAAATATTACAAATTCATATTAAAAAATAATGAATAAAGGACTCAGTTACCTCATGAAATTGGGGCAACTGGACCAACTTCTAATAAAACATACAATAGCTTGTAGGGTAACTTGGCCTAAAAACAATCGTGAATGCTTTCATGCAAAATGACAATCATTCGTCTAACTCAAGTAGTTTTGAAACTACAATGTGTGCAACGCCTTTATCTCATACGACTGGTGTTTAAGCTAAGTAGGTTAACGTAATGAAATCAGTCTTACAAGTATTAAGTTTATGCTTATTTATTAGACTCAAGACAAATCATGAAAAATAAAAAAACTAATTGGTTAATAATTTTTAAAGAAATTTCATAAAAGTTGTAACTATATTGGACATTAAAAACATCGACGTGAAAATAAAACTGCAACTTGACAGTTGGCTACAAACAGTAAAAATATGACAATAATAAATTATTTTCCAAAATTATCCTGTTTCTTCCACATATCCCATAAATGAGTAAGTTCTTTAACGTGATAAAAACCCTTTTAGATATTATTTTGGGTTCATCGATTAACCCAATGATATCATCCCAACTATATCTTCCTATGCCCTCTTTATCTGGCCATTTCCAAGATTTCAATGACTTTTGCATTGATGATATTTCTACATCTTCATCATTAAAACTCAAAATCTTTCCTGGGAAATATTCCTGTTCATATAAAAATATTACATATTCCCTGATTTTCTTTTGAACTGTTTTTACTGATAACTTATGAATAGGTTTTACACTACAGATTAGTTTCTCTTCTTCCATTTCTTTGTCGTTTTGTTCAATAATGTCTTTCAAATTCAGATCGTCACTACTATCAGACATGAGTTCATCGTCTTGTTTCTTCATTTTAAAAATCTTTTTTAGCAAAACCAGATTTCTTGTTAATTTTGAAGTATTTTTGTTTTGTTTCCTCATTTTCTATTTTCTCCTCTGCTTCTTTTTTAGTAAATAGTCTTTTGTTGTTATTATCTCACAATTTGTCACAAGCCTTCTTCGTTTCTTGGGTTGAGTTTCTGTTTGTTTCCCCTTTCCTATCATTTCCAATAGCAACTCCTCGAAGCCTTTTCGTTCATTCTTTTCTTTTCGACCAGCTTTTCTTGAACACTTGTACTTGACGAGGGTCCTGCTTCGACTGAAATAGGTAGACCTGCCGAGGTTCTCTAACTTCTTGAAGAATTGAAGATGACGAGGGTCCTCCTTCTTGAACAGTGGTAACTGATGAGCGTCTTGCTTCTTCTGGACCAGATGAATCTGACAGTGGACCTGCTTCAGGCTGCTTGTTTACGTCTAAAAATATTTCAGGGATGTCAGGTCGGGAAGAATTTTTTTCATACTTAAGCAAATCTTCCTTCTTAAACAATGATAGAGGGATTGCATCTTTGTTAGGGCCTCTCTTTTCTACATCATAAATCCCTGTGCTTTTAAAACCATTGATAATGTTACTTCTAGGTATTTCTTGAGCAAAGTTGAGTCAATAAATGCATAAACATTTGTTTGGGAATTCTTTTACGTGGATTTTCTCTTTGACACTTACAGAGAAATTTATCCCAATTTTTCTTCAGACTCTTAAACACTGACACGTCGAGGGGCTGAAGTACGGCAACTTCATTATTGTGACTTTGTTTTCTTGTGCCAACCTTATCAACTGTGTTGAAACATGAGTGGAGTGTCCGTCATATATCAACAATATTGGTCTAGCCTCAGTTATGTTTGGTAAAAAAACGTCACAAAAAACCAGTTATGGAATAAAGTTGTTTCAATCCAGCTTCGTGATATTGCTGAAACTGCTGTTTGAGATGTTTCCTGGTTATTTATCCAATTGTCCATGACGTATTTTTCTTTGAAAACACAAAGTAAAGGAACCATATCACCTTCTGCAGAGCAACACAACAAAACTGATAAGCTCCTCTTTCGTATGCTCTTCGTTCCAACCCCACCAACAACCTTTGTTTAACTAGGGTCATGGCAGAATGATGTCTCGTCACAGTTAAATATTTGCCCTGGTTTTCCCTCAAGATTGAGTTATTTTATGGTTTTTCCTAGCACTTCAAAATAATTGTAAATTACCCAGGGGTTTATTTGATCCGATCTGATATATTCCACACTTTGCGCTTTCATAATTGACAGGCGATGACTAGTTTTAAAGGCTATTATAAACCAGTCTGCACCTGGTCGATCAACTTTGAACCTAGTTTGAATGTTGTTTTGTTTTATGTATAACTGCACTAAGTCCAAAACCTCTTCTCTAGATAGCCCAAATCCATTTTTTTCTATTACATTCAAACAATGCACAATTTCATATTCTTCAGCCGAAGGCAAATATGATTGTACTCCACCTCCTCCTCCTCTTCTTTTGAAGTCAGCCCATTACCACGTGTCCCTTTGATACGATGTTTCAATGTAGAGCGTGGTATACTGTAAAATATCGATGCTCCACAGGTTGTTTTTCTGCCAGCTGTGATGTCTTCAAGAGCCTTATTTAGATCATCCGTGGTATATAAAATCCCAGCGCCTTTTTGAGTTTTTCTTCACGTAGGTTCTCACCATTTTCTGCAACAAAGATGAACGAAATTATGTAATAACTTAAAGTATTGTAGTACATTTATTTTTACTGCCCCTCAAAATGTAAGTCACTTGTTATAAATTTTATTTTTAAGTTCAATTTAGAGTAGTTAGAGTAATGTGTGTAAAAAAATCATAATTTTGACAAAAATTTTATAAAATTTATATTAACAAGATTAAAATTATTAAATTTTCCGGGAGGGCTCTTGAACTTCTTTTTCTTGAGATCCCTTAGCCCCCCGCAAAGGGTAGAATTATTATATAATAATTAATTATCATAAATTAATTGAGTAGGTATTTAAAGCTTGATGTGGGGTAACTGGGTCCGTTGGGGCAACTGGGCCATGTATATTACCCAGTTACCCCAGACATATGGCCCAGATACCCCGTAACAGCCAAAGTTGACGGGGTAACTGGACCACCTACCATAACCTTAAAAGTCACAGAGACTACATGACAATACCATAAGAGAATAGTGTAGCACACCTGTTTTATAAAATTATTATGAGAATAATGACAAATACACTCACCTTGTGAGGTGGATTAGATTACGTTTTACCAGGACGAAGATATTGGAATTCTTTATACAATTTACGTGACTTAGAAACTAAAGTAAATAACTTAATTCTCAATATTAACTATATATTTAATAAACATGCTCCATTAAAAATTTGCACTTTTTTAAAAAGAAAAGATCCTCCATATATCACATATAACATCAAACAATTAATTAAATTAAAGAATAACGCCCATAAAAATATTTGTAAAATAAAACAGATGTAAATAGATTGAGTTATGTTGAACTAACAAAACTATCTTGCAGGGGCAATTAATAGAGAAAAGGATGCATACATGCAATTTGAACTAAATGTTAATAAAAGCAATACTAAAGAATTATGGAAAAAACTAAAATGCTGGGGTGTAAAAAGTGGTAAACAGTTGTTTTCAATTAATCTTGATGATTTTGTAACGAGTTCCGACTTAAATAATCACTTTGTAAACTTTAATGTTGGACAAACATTTGTAAATAAAGAATTAGTGTACTATCAGAATAATAGCCTTAATTAGAACACTAGATTTAAATTCAACCTTATAAGAGCTCATGACATTTATAGACTCTTCAAAACGGTTAAATCAAATGCAGCAGGTATAGATAATTTCAGTAGACAAATGATACAATTAATTTTGCCACACTGTGTTGAGGTCTTAGTCCACATAATGAACTATTCACTGGAAACAGGACTGTTCCTTATTGAATGGAAAAGTGCAGTAATTATACCTTATCCAAAAGTTGCAAATGCATATAATATTTCTGACATACGACCAGTATTTTACCAATCTTTTCCAAAATAATTGGAAATAAGGGCTGAGAGCGAAAAAACATTAACATTGAAAAAATTCTATAACTTTTATACCATATAATTTTTTACAAAATTTTGATATAGTAGGCTTTGAAATAGTTGTCAGAATATGTCGTCAAATTTTAATTTTATTTGAGTCAAATTGTGTTCACAATGGCAAAAGTAGTGGAAGTACATAGATTAATCATTAAAAATTTGTTGAGAATCCACAATGGTCAGTCGTTCGCATTGCAAAGGAGGCAAAAGTTTGCAGGCAAGTGGCAGCAAAAGTCATCAAGCGGTACAAGGAAGACTTTACCATAACACGGAAACCAGGAAGTGGACGACTAGAGGGTTTTCATTCACCAAAAAGGTGCAAAAGGCAATATCTGCGATGGTTAAGAATCCGTTGATATCGAACCGGAAATTAGCTGCAAAAGTCGACTTGTCGGAAAAGACAATTCGAAAAATTAAAAAAAAGAGTGGATTTAAGTCCTACAAAGTTCAAACAATTCCAGATCGTAATGCGGAGAAAAACATTGAAGCCAAGAAACGAGCCAGAAAGTTGAGAGCAGATTTTTCCAAAAACGTCAATGTTGCGTGATGGACGATGAGACTTACGTCCTCGCCGATTTTTCTCAACTACCTGGTCAGGAGTTTTATGTTTCCTGTGGACGAAGAAATGTTCCTAAAAAGTTTAGAACTAAAATAAAGTTCAAGTTTCCAAAAAAATATCTCGTTTGGCAGGCGATTTGTAGCTGCAGTGAAAGAAGCCAATCTTTCATAACAAATGGAACAATTAACTCCGATATTTACACGAAGGAGTGTCTCCAAAAAGATTGCGGCCTTTTCTGAGTAAACATAAGGTATCCACATTTTTGACCGGATTTAGCTTCGTGCCATTACAGTAAGCAGAAAAAAATGGTACGAAGAGAATCATGTCGATTTTGTACCCAGGAGGCTAACCCACCAAATTGCCCTGAGCTTCGCCCAATCGAGCGGTACTGGGCTTTGGTAAAAGAAGCTTGAAGCAGACAAAAGGCTACAAAATCGATTGAAAGTTTTAGAAAAATGTGGACCGTAGCTACCAAGAAAGTGTCGAGCACCACCATAAAAGCCATGATGGAGACCATTCCCGACAAGCTCAAAATTTTTATGACGATAAGTCTGATTGATTTTTGTTTTTTCTTAATTTTTATATAATAAATAACCTATCCAAAACTAAATTTATTTTGAAAATTTATTTAGCGATTTAAAAGTTATGCAAGTTTTTCAATGTTAATGTTTTTCGCCCTCAGTCCTTACAGTGGCTGAACAATTTCAAACTTATTTAGAAAAAACACATTCCTTTCATATTTAAAGTCAGGCTTCCGTCAATCACAAGTGACATTAGCATTGCAATGGATAAGTCGAAAGTACCAAATTAATTCTTCTCCATCAGAATAAGGCATTTGATTTAGTAAATTTTGAATTACTATTAGCAAAACTTAATCATATAGGGGTTCAAGACATCGAACTTCAGTGGTTTCAAAATTACATTTCTGGTCGGGTGCAGAGTGTAAGGTATAACAACCAATATTCCAACATGATTGAAACTAAGAGTGGTGTACCACAGGGAAGTATTCTTGGACCCATATTATTTTCTTTATTTACATTTGATATTACTAGTCACTTTAAGCATCTAAAATACCACTTGTATGCAGATGATGTTCAATTATACATCTCGTTCAAACCTATTGAACTAAAAAAATTATTTAAAATAATTAATGAAGATTTGCGAAATATTGCGAGATGGTGTGAAAATAATGGTCTTAAACTAAATCCAAATAAATCGATTGCTTTATATATTGGTAGTGAACATCTATTATCACAGATATACTTAAGTAAAATTCATTTAGTCTTAAATGATGAAAACATTAAGTGGTCATCAACGCCAAAAAGTTTAGGTTGTTATCTTGACAAGAATTTAAGTTTTGAGAATCATGTAAATAAAATTTGTTCAATGTCGTATATGAAGTTAAAAATGTTAAATAGGATAAAATATTCATTGAGTTCCAACTAATCTAACAAAAAGTTTTATTTATCCTACCCAGGATTATTGTTCCTGTGTATACTACAATTACTTAACTCAATACAATAAGGACAAAATACAAAAGATCCAAAATGTCTGTATGAGATTTGCGTACAACATTACTTTTAAAGAACACATTACTCCGTATTTACAAACAACAGAGAAACTGAACACCAAACAAAGATCGAACTATATCTATTGTGTATTTTTATACAAATTAATTTACTTTAAGTGTCCTTTATATTTGTTTAATGAGTTGGTATTGAGATCACAGCAACATGATGTTAACATATGGAATAAAAATTACAGTATACCGAAACATACTACCTCAAAATTTAAAAGCTGTTTTGCGTATAATGCGCCTTATTTTTTAAATTTAGTTTTTTCACTTTTGTCTCTACCATATAAATCATATAAAAAACAATTAAAAATACGTTTATTAGAAATAGAAGGTTTATGTAAGTAAGATAATACTCGTATAAGTTCAAAACACGAATTGATTTTTTTTACGATACATATATATTTGTTTTTTTTGCTATTTGCCATTACATTACTATATACTATTGTTTACTACTATTGTAAAATGTGTGATAAAAGTTTAAAGGCAGAGTGAAAGATCGCTTTGCGAACTCTGTCCTTTTGAGTAACTGTTTCTTTTTGCTCAATAAATATTTATTATTATTATTGTTATTATTATTATTATTATTATTATTATTATTATTATTATGGCGCTTAGTCCCCGCGGCATAGTTATTAGTTAGTCTACACTTTGTAGCTATTGCTGGATGCTATTTTTCACGGAATTGTAGACATGCTTGAGATCTCCACCTCTACTATTAGAAGATGTGTTGTGAAAAGGGCGCAGGTGACAAAAATTGTGGAAATAATGAATCCGACTGTCTTAGCCTTGCCTAAGGATGCTTCTAACATTGCGACGGAGTTTCTCAAGAAAGAGAGGGTGTCCTTGCGTTTGCGACTGTGTTGATGGGACTTAGTCAAAATTTGAGTTCCTTCAGAGAACGAAGAGCAATACGTGGATCGACATGGTGTTACATTTACTTAACTACAAGTATAATTTTTAGTAATACATTTTTAGAGGCAATGACTATTATATTATTAAGTATCGTTTACATCCACTTAGATTAAATTAAAGTAAGTACAGGGTGTCCTATTTTCGATGTAATTGAGGCGTTTCAGGTATTTCGCGAATTGATAGGGAAAAACCGTGGTCGGTGCGTTTTATGCCGTTTTCTTTAAAGCTTCATAACTTTTTTGTTTGTGAATATTTTTTATTTTAACCAAAACATATTTGTGCATTTTTATATGCAATTCAATGATGTACTCGAATTTATTCTAGCTTAATTCGTTTTCGAGTTACAGACCAAACATGCATTTTTTTTAATGAAAACCATAAGCTATGATTCCATTGATTAGAGGTTTTTTTAGCTTTCTGAAAATATATGGTTTCATATATTTATCTCGGTAAATAAGGAAATTATAAACGATTTTTTGAAAAACAGCTCTTGATCAAAGTCACCTATGAATTTTGTTTACTGCGCGCATTCGTTGTTAGTTTTGACGCTTCACGCAGTTGTTTATTATTAAGTTGAATACTCAACCCCAAAATCAACTCTTTCGACGGCTGAAACACTTCAATCTCTTATAGTGGCTTGTTTGCAATTAAATCAATTTTTAAGCTAATCAAAAATTTGTGACAACGAAAGACTTAAGCTTAAATCTCTTTTTAAAGTTTATTAGTACAATATACGTCAATTCCCTGCATATTTTGTTGCTTAGGTCAACAATAACAAGTAGTATTTGTATACAACGGCCGGGTTCTCCGTATTTTATTTTTAGTTGACGATGTAACTGGTCCGCTGTAAATTTTCGGAAGGATTGAAATCTTTTTCAGATTTAAATCTAATTTAACGATAACTTCAACTGCGTAATACAGTATACGATTCTTACACGAGTTCGTCACGAAACCATTTGTTCTACCCTTTATCGTTAATTTTGTGCAGGTACACTGTAACGGTAAATTCGTGTAAACGATGCTTATGTGTGTCGCATTTAACGAACTACTTGCATGTATCGTATCGTTGCGACGAAATAGTGACTTAATCGTCACTATTATATTATTACATTTTAAGTTTGGCCAAATTGCAGAGGTTGTTTTGTGGTTGTCATTTTGAGTCGAATTTCTGCTATAATAAAGTGTGATCTTTAATTAAACCTTTCCTAAATCATATTATTGGATTTGAACTAGTTTGGCTCTGAGATACATAAATATCTACTATATTTTAGTTTAGTTTTATAGTAATAATAATGAAAACAATAATGAGCAAGGAAATAGTTTATTGTATTCCTTCAAGGACGAAAAGGAAAAAGGCAATTTAACAAATTAAAATTGTTTGAAGCTGTTAAATGTAAATAGATATTTTTTTTATATTTGTGCAATATTTAGTATTGTGTTTTAGTCGCAGTACAATCTAAATTTGATAACGCTGAAGAATGTGTAATATCAAAGATTATTGGCACAGCTACCTACCGCTGGAGACCAAGAAGGTGGGAGGAAGACAAAGAGATCCAATATAACTACTTATAAATTAATGTACACAATATTATGTATTTTAATATATAATACTAATATTTTGAGTATATTAAACTAATGTGATTTATGATTGAAATGAAATTGGAAATTTGGTTTAATATTATTTTACAATTAACTTGGCGTAATACTGAAACAATGTATTTAGTAATATTGGACCAATATAATTTCAAATCATGAGCCAATATAACTTACCAAATTGCAAGATTGAACTGTATATTGAGCCAATATAGAAAAATATTGAACCAACATCGGCCCAATATTGCATAGCTACTTTTTAGGTTACTTGGGAATTAATTTTTTTGAAATTCAAAAAAAGTACGCAAAATACTGCTGTCTTACCCTCCGACTAAATATAAGTATCTAATAGACAAGTAACGCCCACTTTTGTTATGCAGTCGAATAGAAGCGAGGTGCAAGGACGGAACTACATTAACTCCATGATGCGTAAAAATAACAAAAACTACTTTGTATTCAGCATATGGAAAAGGTTAAATTCATGTCGCGCTTGTCACTGTTAACCTAAAATGCATGACAACTGTCACTGTTAACCTAAGATACTTTGTATATCTACCACTTTGGGTATGTTCCACTTAACGTCCAAAACAATCATAACGCTCGTAACATTGTTCCACATAAAGACCGCTAGTCATACGATTACCTTGAGTACGTCATTGATTACGTCACCAATCGTGACCTCTCGAAGCTCACAACGCCTCAGATTTACTGGTGGGTCGGAGTCGTCGTAACCGTATCGTAAATCCGTTCCACTTGAGATTGGTAACTCATTTTGAAGTTTAAGTGGAACGGTTTGTTTAGCGCATCGTGGACGTGAGCGTTTTGATCGTTAAGTGGAACATACCCTTTCACTCACACACTTCCACTCGTCATGTGATATTTTACTGTAGTCATTCAGTGCTCTCTTTCTAGCATTCCGACTTCATCTTTCGGTATTAGACGAATATAGCGTTACTCGTCTAGGTACTTTTAACAGAGTATACATCTACGAATGCAGTAGTTGCACTAGCGTAACAATTTTGTACTAAAAATAATTCGCGCAAGTTACAGCGCATCTGTCAAATTCGTTATTGTAATGTATTCTTAGATAAAAAATAACTACTATGAAAACATTTTCAGTCATAATACTGAACATGATGAAATAAATATGTCTATATAGGTTTGATACTGGGTACGTCCCTGTATCATACCGTTACACATAACTAACCTGTGAAACGTTATTCCAGTTGATTGCTTATTATCTATACACGGGACCTGCTCACACAAATACGTAATGCACATGAAGCCATTATTATTGTAGTATCTTACAACTTTTTCCAAGCAAAAATATCCACTAAACACACAAAATTAACACCACAGTTGTTAGCACGTCTATACTGACAGTACACACTGAACAATATGGCGGAAGTGATTCCGCTTTTAAAATGTGTATGTCGCATTCCTCCTATACCATATCAGTGAGTCTTTCACATATAATCACAATTGTGATTTAACATAAATTAAAAACAAATCATTGCTTTTATCACATTACTTGATGTTCACCACCGATCGATCCAAAAATTCTATGACAATTTTGCTAAATATAAATACCTAGACGATATCTATGCACAGACGAGTAAAGCCTAGTTTTCACAGATACGAATTTCGCAATTTTGTCCGAAAAACATGGCGCCTCGATGCTGTCGGAATTTCGTAAAAAACCGTTTTCATAGATACGATTTTTAATAGTGACTTTTGTGTTTTACAGTTTTGTGGTTTTAGTAAATTTCAATAAATTATGGTTGTACGCTATAACGCCGCGTAAAATATATATTAGTTATCTATGGCCGCGTACGTGACATGAGTTCTAGAACTGTGAGGGTTATCCCTCGTATGAAAAATCTTCGTAATTATGGGAGATACTAAATTTAACTAATAGTATTTTAAATAACTCTTTATTCGTAGACAAATAATTAAAATAGCTATCTGATCAGTTTAACAAGATTGTATAATAACCCCTGAAGTTTCCTGTTCAGAAAAAATCCCGTACCGCTATTCTTGCTTTTGCATTTTCTTTTTCTTTTACCGATATTTGTTTTTTTAACAAATATACAGACAATATAACTCTTTCTTGCGATACACCGCAATCATTCATTATTTTAGGTTAGTAATAACAGAGAAAACAAGATAAAAAAAAAAGAAGTACAATTTCGCCTCCGAAGTTCGGACTGAGTTAAAATAATTTTCCGATTTCGGACAGCCATGTTTTTCGGACAAATATTGCGAAGTTCGTATCTGTGAAAACTAGGCTTAACACTATATTCCTTTATACAGAAAAATGTAGCCGAACTAGAAAGAGAGCACTGAAGTACGACACTAAATATCACGTGACGAGTGGAAATTTGTAAGTGAAAGTGGAAGATATAAGGCATTTCAACGCTTTTTCCAAAATGGCATCTGTGGGGCAAACAAACCTTTGTTTTCATTCGAATGTGTGTAATTTCTGTTGATTTTTTGTACTTTTAGTGGTTGATGTTTTAATTAAGGTACAGAATCTGTGAAAGATTATTTTAACTCAATTTATGTTTAAAATTACAAATAACAAGGATTCTAAAAAACATAACACGATTTTCTCTACTACCACAGTTCACTACACAACCAAATGCTGGCATTATGGTACATTTACAAATCCATTAAACGTATAAACTATAATAAAATCCTATAACTCAATGATAAAATCCATCTAATTATACGTAAGTTTACCCTACAGTAGCCATTTTAAAAGGTCTTTGACAGTTATCTGACAGCTCATTAAAATCCCTTATAGAAGATGTGTCATGTATTTTATAGGTTAACAGTACGTGACAGTTGACTTGTTTTTAAGTTATCAGTGACAGACCGGAGCATGTATATGACTTTTTCATATGCTGAATGGAAGCAGTTTTGTTATTTTCCTACGCGTCACGTGACAGTGATAGCTCCGTCTCTATGCACCTCTCTATCTATTGTGGCCACTTCAAAATAAAAGTGCACGTTACTTGTCTATGTACTTATATTTAGTCTGAGGCTGTAACCTTGTTCTAACCTATATTTATGTTTTGCTGTGGTCATACAATTCATACAAAAATAGTGCATACTTTGCCATACTCTTATACCTGTATACTGAAAAAAAGATATACGAATTTAACCTATATTTCATTAAATTATTACCCTTAAGTTCTTGAATTATGGTTATTTTTTTGACCACTATCTCAATGTAGTGAAATTTAATATTGGGAATATCAACTTTGAGAACCACTGCTTTAAAGAATGTTTCATTTAGGGAGTTTGGAGTTTGGTTATCCACCTACCTTCTGACACACATCTTATTTTGAGGTTATTTTAGTAACTTTATTATCCAAGTGTTAATACAGAAGCCTTTATTTATTATATTGCAATGGCAAATAGTTTGTCTAATAAAATATCAGGAATTTTAAACTCTGCACCTGTCACATTCGATCCTGAAGATGATGGAGACCAAAATACAACAGCACGTATCGAAGATAACCCCGAAGACGTCGATAATGACGAAGATTTGAATATCAGTCAATTTCGTAAACAGAATGTGGAATTATTGGGAGAAGCGGATCATCGCTACAGTGGTGTGAGAACCTCGAGGAAGTCGCTGTTAGGAAATGAAGATTCAGAATCTGAAGGAGAAAGTATATCTTGTGACACAAATTTGTAACTAATTTTATTTAATTAATTTGATAACTTTTAGGCACAATAGATGAAAATAGTAAGGATGAAGAAACCCACCTCGAAGAAGAAACTGAACAATCAGAAAGTGATTTTCAAGATGAAGATGAAAATAGACACTTCGGCGATGATGAAAACACTAAACTTTTTAATACAAGCAATTCAGATTCATTAAGTCAATCTAATAAAAGTGTTTGCGTACGACAACAACTAAATATTTGGGAGAGTTTGTTAGAAATGAGGATACAAATGCAAAAATGTCTTCACACTTCAAATAAATTTCCTCAAACGTCTTGTTTTAAAGATTTACAAAGCAATTCAGTGGAATTCTGTGATAAAATGAAAGAAACTAAGGGACATGTACAAAATTTATTAGACAAGATGATGCAGTTGCAACTGCTACTTTTAAAAAATATTCTGAAACTAAAAATATTCTCAACAAAAAGAAAGTAACATTGAAAATGATAGTGAGGAAGAAATTCCAAGTGATACAGATGAAGGTTCTAATGAAAGTGAGGATGAATTAGAAGGAGTTATTCCTCGGAAAAATTAAAATTAAATGATTATAAAAATGAAATTTCAAAGAGGTTTGATTCATATCGTAATTATCGAAATTCTGTCCTTCAAAAATGGCATGACAAAACAAAAATTGCATCAAACAAATCTGAAAGTGCATATTCTATTATACAACAATTAAACCATGTTTTAAATAACAAAGACAAGTTAATTAAGGCAACACAACTAATGAAAACGGATTATAGAATTGTGGGTGGAAAATCGGAGCCTAATGAAGAACTGGGACACGCATATAATTCTAATATTTTTGATGATACTGATTTTTACCATCACCTGTTAAGAGAGTTAATAGAGTTTAAGTCGGCTGATGTAACGGATCCAATTAAATTAAGCAGACAATGGGTGCAACTGCAAAACTTAAGAAGTAAAATGAAGAAAAAAGTCGATACTAAAGCAACCAAAGGTAGAAAAATTAGATACGTTGTTCATCCAAAGCTAGTTAATTTTATGGCTCCTGTAGAAGACACAACGTGGCAAGAATCATCAAAAAACTGAACTATATAATTCTTTATTTGGTAAAAATCGACCATGTAAAGTTGTATAATTATATTTTTAAAATTTTTCGTGATATTATTTCTATAACTGTAGCAAAATCATGCACCATGAATTCTTCTAGGGATTATGAATAAAATGAAAGCAAAATTAAGATATTCAGATAAACTGTTCTAGATCTAATTTAAATTAGTTTATGGATTGGATCAGTAACTGTTTTTCGATTTGTGTTAGTTTCTTTTCAGGTCGTAGAATATTGCGTTACAAACAAAAACATGTTGATAAAATGCATTCTAATTAAACTTGCACAATCTGTTTAAATTTAATATCCATGAATACTTCTATAAAGAATTCATTTCTAGTCAGTATCTTTAAGTTATGGAAGAACTCAAGTGTAGTAAATTAACAGAGGAAGTCTCCCTTAATCCAGAAACTATCTAACCATCATCACTGTTTTTAGTTTAATCTCACCATATAGCAAAACTAATTTAATACACTAGCCGTAGTAGTAGAGCAAGAACGTAAAATTCATGAATTTCTAATAAAATTATTCAAAATTACAAGGAATTTATCGATTATTAATTAAGCTAAATTCTGAAACATAAGGCTGCTGTTAGATATGAATGCAGTTATAAACCCCAATTAATCTGGATTATAATGTATAAATTACTGAATGTAATGGTAGTAATGCTTAAAATCAATGGTAGTACCTACGATAAACATGTAACTTTCACAGCATATTGATAAAAGAAAATGTGTAAATCTCTCAAAACGTTTTAATTATAAAATAATAACAATAATTATTTCAGTTATTTATTAGATTTGTATGGTTGAAATTACAAATACGGTTCAGGAAACTCAAACGTAACTTGTCTTCCAGTCAACTTCTTGTAAACAGAAGCGAACGTGTCAACCTACACAAAAAACAAATTAATTATCCATTACAAAAAAAATATCAAAACCAAACCTTATGTTCAATGGTTGTTTGTTGGTTCTTATCAAGATGCACCTTAATTAGCTGTGACCCATCTAATCTTATACGAATCCGTTTTCCTACAATTTCAGCTGGGAATACTAAATCTTCAAGAAGGGCATCATATACAGCGGTTAAAGTACGAGACCTAGGCCTCTTTTGCTTGTTCTTCGCACGTGTCTTTCTAGTCGGTTTCTGAAGAATCTTACGTTCACCAACAAATACTACATGCTTCCCGCTAAATTTCTTTTCTAATTCTCTCACCAATCGTGTTTGGATCTTCTGGAACTGCTTCAACTTCGGGATTGGTACGTAGATAAGAATTGCCTAAAAGTAGAGCATTAACATATGTTGAAGAAAGGACGACGCATATTAAATGGTAATGGTTTATCAGAAAATCTTATTAACCACGGCATGTCTTTGGTGTCCCAAGAAAGGTCATCATGTAATTCATTCAATTCAATTCATTCGTTACAGGAATACCATAATGATTCGCTTACCTTCTTATTGTTAAGTTCAACTTCTTTGGCTTTTGTAATGTGCAATTCGCGAAGTTGAGCTTTCAAATCAGAGTTCATTTCCAATTCCAGAAGAGACTGCGAAACTTGCAGCTCAAATTGGTCTGGTTCACCACCTCCAGGTTTAATTATTTTCGCCGACATCTGAAATAATAAAATTAAATTAAATTGGAATAAGTACTCAAAATTTTACATCAGTATGTAAATAATAACTCTTTGAAAAATAAAATGTTCTATCGTTACGATGTAAACCGACTACGGGCCAACACTAGAAATCACAAATTATTACATTCTAGAGCAATCATCGACCACTAAAACTATGAAAAATCGATAATAAAATGTTTAATGTACCGTTGGCGACGTAGATTTTTCTAATTCTTGCTTTACGTGTTATTTAAAATCAAGAAATTTACTTAAAAAACACAGAGAAAACGTGTACCTTGTCATTTATTCGGACAAAGGAAAGAGGTTAGCGCGCATGAAGGGGGATAAAAGTTCACGTGACCATTTTCAGTTTAAATTTAGGCGCGAAGCGACGGTAAATTTTATTTTAGTTTACTCTCATTTACCAGCATTAATATATTGGCTTTCCGTATATCAAAGATAAAGAAAATATATTAGAAAATTATACAATTATGGGAGTGTACAAATTGTGATGCAAGGATAAATTCATTTATTTAATTTTAAATTAGAAAAAATTTCTGTAACTATTTGTATTTTTTATTCAAAATGCTTCTAAAGCTTATAAATTAAAAATGGAGCGGTATTCCTCAGCATAACTCATGATCTGTAAACACAGAATAACATATAAACTTTAGTTATAAATAATTTAAAATGTGCTCAAGTAGGCACCTTATTATTTCTTGGCGGCAATATAGAAGAAGATGTTGAAATTCGTGTACATCATTAGATAATTCGTGGAACTAGTAAGTTTAGTTTAATGTACACGGTGGGCATAGTTGATATAATCTTCAAAAATGACTCATTACATTTTCGTATATTTCTCAAGCAACGTTGCCAATGCTATCTTAATTTCTTTTAATATAGGTAACCATAAGAGATAGACGAAAACGAGTGTCCAAAGGTTTGTTCGTTTGCCCTGCTCTTTTCTCGAATCGAGTAACAAAATCATCTTCAAAGACGTCATCGAGCAGAGCGGTAGTAAAATTCTATCAGCCGTAGTAGATCATGAAGTACTCTGACACAAACGAACGACTTAAAAACTGCTTTACTTGCTATACGCCAATCGAGCAGACAAACCTTAAGTCGCGATCTTTTTTTTCGAAATATGGTTAAAAATCCATTTATGCCCACCCTGTACATAATGTGTAAAGGTCATGTGCGTATAGGATCTCGCTAATTACACTAATTACACGGATCAAAATAATACTTACAGAAAATGCTGTGTGTATAATTTAATTTAAAGAAAACGTTCGCCTTTGCGAATGGACACCCAACTGATGGATGTAGCATAGCCCATTATTTTACATTGGTGCGGTTGAAGCCCGATTGTGAAACAGAAGATAAATTCAGTTGTATTGATATAAGTGAGATGGACATGGAATTCCGATAAGCGACACTGCGCAAGCTTGAAATTGTTTCACAAATACAATTATATTTTTAACTCAAGTGAAATATATTATGTGTTCTTCAAGCGTTTATTGCTTGTTTTCATGTGTTAGTTTCAGATTTTCGAAATTTTCGAGTGTTATAGTGACGTTTTTATTCTCGACCAATCAAGTTGGTACTTACTGTTACATTCATAATATGACATAACCAAGGTACCAACCTCTAAATAGTTGTGAAAACAAAGAACTGTTGCTTTTAATGTTTAGACACTAAAAGCGTTTTAGCGTCTGTCAGTAGTTCAATAATATGCCGTTTTATTGTCGCTTAAAGAAAATAGTAGATTATTTTACTGGGAGTTAAACAATATAATTGTAGAGCTTAAAGTTAAGTTAAGTTAAGCGAAACAATTATATTTTTAACTCCAAGTGAAAATACTATTTTTCTTCAAGCGTTTATTGCTATTTTTATGTGTTATTTTTAAATTTTTCTGATTCTCGAGTGTTATACTGACGTTACATACATAATAATACGACATAACCGTGGTACAAACCTCTATATAAATAGTTGTGAAAACAAGAGAACTGTTACTTTTAATGTTTAGGCAGTAAAAAACCTTTTTAGCGTCTGCCAGTAGTTCAATAATATACCGTTTTAATGTCGCTTGAAGAAAAATAAATTTGTTTTGCTTAAGCATTTGAGGTTAGATTTCTTCTTGATAATTTTACTTCTCAATTAAAAAACTAAAATGTTTTGCCACATTTGTGAAGAACGTGACATGCTGCTCACTTACTTATCTCGTGTAAGTAATTCTAGTTTAGTTCTATCTACCCGTTCGGAACATGAACATTTGCGCGCGATGTAATAAACGCATGCGCACTGAATACCAGTCGGCTTCAAGCGTTATATCCAGAAGTTATACATTATCAAAGAAGAAAACATAAGTAAAAGAATATATTTCTGAAAATATACGATTGAAAAATAGAAACGCCCTTCTTTAAAGTGCTATTTCGGTAATTTATGTTATTGTTACACCAAAAATCTTACCACATCTTCTCACAGTACCTAAGGCAGCTGATAATGTGAAAAAAAACGATGTAGAAAACATAGTTAAATTATAAATCACATTATGAATTTATTTCTTTTGATGAATGAAAAATTAGTGACATAATAATATTTCATAAAGTAGTATTAAACCCTTTATAATTAAAAAAAAGGTAGACAAAATTGGACTATCAATATAAATTTTATGGGAGTGTTCCGCTTTTATGTGGGTCACACTGTATCTAGACAACCAACAAGAATTTGAATACTATTGTAATTATTTAAAAAATTGTTTTATTATTATTATATTTTATTATATTATATTTACACCACATTTTAAAATATTTATTAATTTTTTGGTATTTTCATATACATTTTATCGGAATTGAAGACATGCAATATACGCAATAATATCTTGAATTTTAGTAGAGTATTTTTAATTAATTTCCAAGTATGCACGATTAGTACATTATTCAAGGGGACCTTTGTCTGTCGCGAAATGAATCAGCTGCGAATGTTCATTTCATAGCCGGTGTCCGCGAAATAGAAACTTATCGTACGGTTGCACAAAAACATTATTATATCAATTTTTGTTGTTATCTTCATCTTGCATAAAAGTAATAAATACTAGTATGCAATATTATTTTCAATTTTTTTAAATCGTATTTTTAAGCGTTTTGCGCAGAACTCCATATCGCTCTGATAGTGTGCGGCGATAAAACATTTTGCTCAAAAATACAATGAACGTCTAACAGCGTCGTAACTTAATAGTTTTGATAAAAAAGTTTACATATACGTTGTAGAAAAAAACAACAACTAAGAAGGAAATGTGCACCGCGAAGCAATTTGTAAAATCAAATCATACGATTTCATAACGGCCAACAATTGTTAAATATATCTAAGTGGTAAGCTATTATACGAACGCTACCTGCTACAATATTACCATTCCTACGGAACACAACGGAAGTATCGCGCGCACGTCAAGTTGAAAATCCCTATACAAGGCGAAAATGAAAATTGGGTTTTAGAAAAAATAGTTCAAACAAAAGTTATAAATAATAAAATTTCTAACAACTTTTGTCTCATAATTTATTTTGTATAATTGATATTGGTGGAGTTATTATTACAACAATTAGTGTCACGTGATTGTTTTATATCTCAGTAATTACTTATTGGATTAAAAAATAGTTTAAATAAACGTTGTGTATAATTAAATTACAAACAACTATCATTTGAAACAAAAATGTGTAAAATGAATATGTTTGGCTAGATAGATTATGGGCAAAATTTATTTAAAAATATTTATTTATTTATCTTAGTTGCTTACGAGAGTAGATAAGAACTGTCAAAAACAAAGCAGTATAAAATACAGCACAAAACAAATATTATAAATAATAAATAATATAATAGTAGGTATATTACAACACGCCTGAATATAAACATGTAGCAGTAAGAGAAGTACTAAATGCGAAATTATTTTCTATTAATGAATTCGTCTAATGTGTAAAATGCATTGCAAACAATACATTTTTAGTATTTTTGACATTCATAATATCTGTACTGCTTTTTAAATTTTGTGGCAACTGATTGAATATTTCAATGCCGCTCATATTAGGAGACTTTGTGCAATACGCGTGTGAATGTTTCGGAACACAAGTCATTTTTCTTCTTGTATTGTATGTATGCAAATCTAAATTTTTGTTAGTTTAGTTTTGGTCATGCACAGGGTGATTCATAACTATTGGGACGTAGGCTAAAGGCGGGTTATTTAGGCTAAAATATGACCATATGGCCCAATATTCCTTAACAAAATATTGCTGTGGAAAAAGATACAGAACGTTAAATAAATTTTTTTTTAAATTTTTGTTAATAATTTCACTGTAAATTTATCAATTCTTATCAAATTCGGCAGAGAGGCATAACTTTACAATTTGTTGTAGGGGGCGCCACGTGAATGGTTCCTGATGATGAAATCGACGGGTAACATTTTTTGAGAAAACATTTTAGTCATTTTTATTAGAGAATATGACGTAAACATCATTTGTACACAATATTGGTACTCTTTTTTAAATACGATAATTTCATCTGTTTCCGAGAAAAACGCAGTTGAACAATTCGTAGTGTCAGAAGGGGATTTCAAATATTACTTCATTTATTAACTTCTGAGAGAAAAGTTGTTAGACATTTTGTTGTCTATATTTGTTTAATATTTTTTTTAAACCGTTTTTGTGGAGTCCCGCGCGAAACGCTTGTTTTAAACTTGTTTAGGGTAAAGACACACGGACTGCAATTCGACTGCAAAATTGCAGTTCCCATGCAGTTTGAATGCAGTTTTTTTTATCGCATACATTGATTATAATGACGCCATCATTTATAATAAGAGCAAGGATTCTCAAGACGGTTGTGACCGAATTGCTGCTGTTAATTGTGTCACGGATGAACAGTTGATCGCGCTACAAAATCGCCAGTGTGTAAGGAATTGGATCATAAACATACATAATTATGAAACTGCAGATTCGTAGTTTTAGGCGACATTTTGCTCCCTTAGCGGGAGCTTCTTCTGGCTACTGCTAGAAATGAGTAGATGGCATTCATATCATACGGAAGAAATAAGACAATTACTACGGCAGGCATCACATATGAATCCATAAGGATCTCTCTATACTGACATATTAACAGTGCAATGATCCCCAAGCCATCGACATCAACAATGGGAGAAAAATTGGACGTATTCCAAAGAAATCTTCGGAAAGGTCTTACGAGAAGGTTTACGGTACTTAGTTCAAATGTAGATCATGTCTCAATGGAGGGAGATGTACTCACCTTTGGGTAATAAGTCAACAATCGCGCATATTGTACATAGAGTGAATTACACTCCACTCGTGAAGAGCCCTTTTTGTGCAATTATACAATATCTTTCAAATTTATAGCAGGGAATCCGAGATTGTTTTTGTTTAGTTGACCATAATAATTGAAAAATCGACTTTTGTAACTGCTTCACATCTGTCAAAAAGTTGTTTTAATTTAACAATGAACTTAAGCCGTTAGAAAAAAAAGAATAAACGAGTAAATATACTGTTTAGACAGAGCGTAGATATCTATTTTGATCGGCCGTTTCCTTAAACTACATGATGAATGCTAAACGTAAAAAGGAAAAATGCGTTTTAGAAAAAATTGTTTAAATAAAAGTATTAGATAATAAAATTTCCTACAATTTTTTTATCTTTTTTGTATAATTTACATTCTTGAAGATATTGTTAAAATAATAAGTGTCACGTGAATGTCATATCTAAATAATCACTTATCGGATTTAAACATGGTTCAAACAAAACTTGTGTGTAATAAATTTACGAACAACTTTTATTTGAAAAAAAAATTGCTCAATTGTTATATGTTATAGATGCCAACAATTGTAAAAAGGAGCATATAGAAAAGAAAAAAAAAAACACCGACTACGAATTAATAAGAAAACAAACACCGAAGGGGCAAATAACGAAAACACGAAGAAAAATAAGCACAAACACATATAAAATTCAGACATGGTGAAAAAGGTCAGTTATATATAAGCAAATACAGAAGAAATAGGTAATTCATATGATAGTGAAGTATAGGAGTATCAAGTAGAATAAACCACAAAAGTACTAACAGAATAAATAAGTTTTCACTTATTCTAGGGTACACAGTTTAGATTCCATATTATATTATTTATATTTATAAATTTACGTTTTTTTTATTACAAATATATATATATATATATATATATATATATATATATATATATATTAGCAACTATTCCAACAGGTATGTAAAGCAGTTACATAGTCGATTCTTCAATAATTATAGCCAACCTAACAGTTGGCAAGTATAAAAATTTCGAATCGCCTGCAGTAAAGTACGCAGAAGTTGTACAATAGCAAACAAACACTGAGAATCACCCGACAGCTGTTTCGTCCTTTTGGGACTCATCGGGAGTGAGAAACTCGAGTGTAAGTTCACTATTGTACAAACGCGCGCTGTCGACTATGTGCCCTACTGGAGGGATCACAATATTTAAATGATAAGTTTTCGACATCTAGTGTCGACTCGTGAAAACGTTCACGTACGAAAATGTTAGCAACTTTGCCGACAGGTATGTAAAGCAGTTACATAGTCGATTCTTCAATAATTATAGCCAACCCTAACAGTTGGCAAGTATAAAATTTCGAATCGCCTGCAGTAAAGTACGCAAGAGGTTGTACAATAGCAAACAAACACTGAGAATCACCGACAGCTGTTTCGTCCTTTTGGGACTCATCGGGGTGAGAGAACTCGAGTGTAAGTTCACTATTGTACAAACGCGCGCTGTCGACTATATGCCCTACTGGAGGGATCACAATATTTAAATGATAAGTTTTCGACATCTAGTGTCGACTCGTGAAAGCGTTCACGTACGAAAATGTTAGCAACTTTGCCAACAGGTATGTAAAGCAGTTACATAGTCGATTCTTCAATAATTATAGCCAACCTAACAGTTGGCAAGTATAAAAATTTCGAATCGCCTGCAGTAAAGTACGCAGAGGTTGTCAATAGCAAACAAACACTGAGAATCACCCGACAGCTGTTTCGTCCTTTTGGGACTCATCGGGGTGAGAGAACTCGAGTAAGTTCACTATTGTACAAACGCGCGCTTGTCGACTATATGCCCTACTGGAGGGATCACAATATTTAAATGATAAGTTTTTCGACATCTAGTGTCGACTGTGAAAGCGTTCACGTACGAAAATGTTAGCAACTTTGCCGACAGGTATGTAAAGCAGTTACATAGTCGATTCTTCATAATTATAGCCGACCTAACAGTTGGCAGAGGTATAAAATTTCGTCGCTGCAGTAAAGTACGCAAGAGGTTCAATAGGGCCAACAGTAACACTGCGAGAATCACCGACAGCTGTTTCGTCTTTGACAGGGCTCATCGGGAGTGGGCAAACTCGAGTGTAAGTTCACTATGTAGCAAACGATGTCGACTATACCTACTGGAGGGATCACAATATTTAAATGATAAGTTTTCGACATCTGAGTGTCGACTCGTGAAAACGTTCACGTACGAAAATGTTAGCAACTTTGCCAACAGGTATTAACCGCAGTTACTCCCGATGAGTCCCAAAAGGACGAAACAGCTGTCGGGTGATTCTCAGTGTTTGTTTGCTATTGTACAACCTCTGCGTACTTTACTGCAGGCGATTCGAAATTTTATACTTGCCAACTGTTAGGTTGGCTATAATTATTGAAGAATCGACTATGTAACTGCTTTACATACCTGTCGGCAAAGTTGCTAACATTTTCGTACGTGAACGCTTTCACGAGTCGACACTAGATGTCGAAAAACTTATCATTTAAATATTGTGATCCCTCCAGTAGGGCATATAGTCGACAGCGCGCGTTTGTACAATAGTGAACTTACACTCGAGTTCTCTCACTCCCGATGAGTCCCAAAAGGACAGAAACAGCTGTCGGGTGATTCTCAGTGTTTGTTTGCTATTGTACAACCTCTGCGTACTTTACTGCAGGCGATTCGAAATTTTTATACTTGCCAACTGTTAGGTTGGCTATAATTATTGAAGAATCGACTATGTAACTGCTTTACATACCTGTCGGCAAAGTTGCTAACATTTTCGTACGTGAACGCTTTCACGAGTCGACACTAGATGTCGAAAAACTTATCATTTAAATATTGTGATCCCTCCAGTAGGGCATATAGTCGACAGCGCGCGTTTGTACAATAGTGAACTTACACTCGAGTTCTCTCACTCCCGATGAGTCCCAAAAGGACGAAACAGCTGTCGGGTGATTCTCAGTGTTTGTTTGCTATTGTACAACCTCTTGCGTACTTTACTGCAGGCGATTCGAAATTTTTATACTTGCCAACTGTTAGGTTGGCTATAATTATTGAAGAATCGACTATGTAACTGCTTTACATACCTGTCGGCAAAGTTGCTTTAACATTTTCGTACGTGAACGCTTTCACGAGTCGACACTAGATGTCGAAAAACTTATCATTTAAATATTGTGATCCCTCAGTAGGGCATATAGTCGACAGCGCGCGTTTGTACAATAGTGAACTTACACTCGAGTTCTCTCACTCCCGATGAGTCCCAAAAGGACGAAACAGCTGTCGGGTGATTCTCAGTGTTTGTTTGCTATTGTACAACCTCTTGCGTACTTTACTGCAGGCGATTCGAAATTTGTATACTTGCCAACTGTTAGGTTGGCTATAATTATTGAAGAATCGACTATGTAACTGCTTTACATACCTGTCGGCAAAGTTGCTAACATTTTCGTACGTGAACGCTTTCACGAGTCGACACTAGATGTCGAAAAACTTATCATTTAAATATGGTGAGCCCTCCAGTAGGGCATATAGTCGACAGCGCGCGTTTGTACAATAGTGAACTTACACTCGAGTTCTCTCACTCCCGATGAGTCCCAAAAGGACGAAACAGCTGTCGGGTGATTCTCAGTGTTTGTTTGCTATTGTACAACCTCTTGCGTACTTTACTGCAGGCGATTCAGAAATTTTATACTTGCCAACTGTTAGGTTGGCTATAATTATTGAAGAATCGACTATGTAACTGCTTTACATACCTGTCGGCAAAGTTGCTAATATTTTCGTACGTGAACGCTTTCACGAGTCGACACTAGATGTCGAAAAACTTATCATTTAAATATTGTGATCCCTCCAGTAGGGCATATAGTCGACAGCGCGCGTTTGTACAATAGTGAACTTACACTCGAGTTCTCTCACTCCCGATGAGTCCCAAAAGGACGAAACAGCTGTCGGGTGATTCTCAGTGTTTGTTTGCTATTGTACAACCTCTTGCGTACTTTACTGCAGGCGATTCGAAATTTTTATACTTACCAACTGTTAGGTTGGCTATAATTATTGAAGAATCGACTATGTAACTGCTTTACATACCTGTCGGCAAAGTTGCTAACATTTTCGTACGTGAACGCTTTCACGAGTCGACACTAGATGTCGAAAAACTTATCATTTATATATATATATATATATATATATATATATATATCATAATTAAAATAAAGCAGTTCAAAAATGATTCTTATTCACAATAAAAGTAACGAACATCTAAATTAATTACAATGAATAATGACAACAGTGTAAAGAAATCGACCAACTACACGAACTAAAGAACTTAAAAACTACACTAGGTAAACTGAAAATTAAAAAAAAAAGCTAGAATATTAAAATGTAAATTAATAGGGCCTAAATCTAAACCTAAACCTAAACCTAAACCTTAGATAATGCATACAAAAGCAACAAGATCGTCACAATCGTCCGAACCACTCTTATCTCCAAAAACACCGTTTATTAATGAAACTCGTGTTGGGGAAAACAAAAATCCGGAATATAAAGCAAACACTATTAGAAGAAACACAACAAGCAACAACTAGTCAGGAAGAACAGTGGCAGTCTGTCACGTATAGACGCCGCAAACCACCGTCTATACCTGCAACATCAAAAAAATTGTCAGTGATAAGAGGAACTGTTTCGTGGAGTGCCGATAATTTTAGTGCACAAACTCAAAAAGCGTGGTTACACGTAGGACGCGCCAAACCTGAAGCTACTAGTGAACAAGTTCAAAATTATTTAGAAAACAAGTTTCCAAATAAAACTTTCATTGTAGAAAAAATACAAACAAATAATGCTACGACATCTGCTTTTAAAGTAGGTGCGGACTTTGAACTACTAGATAAACTTAAATTGCTTGAACTTTGGCCATCAGGAATAACGATCAGAAGATTTAATTTTTTCGTTCACAAAAAACCACAAAACATCCAGTGATAGCTCACATAATTCTTTAAATGTTTTTCACCTTAATGTTCAATCTTTGCGCAATAAAATAGATGAAATTGAAATGTTTCTGAATTACTATGAAACTATTGATGTTTTATGTTTAACTGAACATTGGTTGCTAGAACATGAATTAACGTATTCTATTATAGATAATTATTACATGGCTTCATATCATTGTAGAAATATTAATGTGTTTAAACTTAAAACAAATTGAAAATTTGTCTGTATACAATATGTATGTGTGCTATCAGCTATAAAAAATAGACCTAAATATAGTATGTGTTTATCGTGTATCTAACAGTGACTATAGTATTTTTCTGAGAACATTCTCTGCGGTAATGGAAACCTTAAAATACTCTTCCGCAATAATAGCGGGTGATTTTACATTCATTTTGAAAAAATGATACTCATACAACACAATTTAAGGATCTAATAAATTATTTCGGCTATACAATTCAAATTACTCAAAATACCCATAAAAATCATTGTATTGATAATATTCTTGTAGATAACATTACACTAAATAATGTAAGTCACAATCGAATGTAATTAGCGCTGGCTTAAGTGATCACTTAGCCCAAATTATAAAATTAGATCTTTATAGACTGCCTGTCAATAGCATTAGTTACAGTAAACCAGTTACCGAGAGAGGGCTTGTGGATTCTTTATTCCATTCTGGACTCAACCGTTGATTGAAATATTGAATATTTCAATCAACGACTCAACAAATTAGTCTTTCATTGAAGATGATACTAATCTTGAAATTAATTTTAATAAATTTATTACTATATTAAAAAATGCGGTTCATGTTTCATTTCCTATAAAAAATAACTCAATGACAGGTACAAAAACTAAACAGACAAATTGGTTCACAGATAAATTAAAACATATGCGAGACAACCTCTTCTTTATAGCAGACTTACATAAAAAAATATCCATTATTACAATTAGGTGATAGTTTAAAAACACTAAAATATCAGTACAAATCAGAAATTAAAAATGTAAAATACGATCCAACGACATTTATATTAAATCCTCACAGAACACTAGCAAAGCTATATGGAATATCTTAAATAATAAAAGAAAAATTAGGAACAAATTTGACTGCAAGATTTCTCCCCAAAGCTTTAATACTTATTTTTCAACAATTACTGATGATATTCTCAAAAAAAAACAAATATATAAAAACGCCCAAAAATTACTTTCATTTAAAATTATGTTTCTGAGGTCCAAATGCGGAATACAATAAACAAACTTTCAAATTCAAATTGTACAGACGTTTATAATATAAACAGCACAATGATTAAAAGAACCAAAAGCATTTTAGTACCCATACTTACAAAACTATACAACAAATGTATCGATGCGAAAACTTTTCCCACGGTACTAAAAATAACCAAAAAATTGCCAATTTAAAAAAAAGGTGAAAAAAGAAGCGTTAAAAATTAAAAAACAACTGCAAAAATTCCAATAATTAAAAAAACCTTTGAAAAAATTTTAAAAACACAATTATTTTTCCCCTTTGAAAAAAACCTACCACTTAAAAAAAAACTTTTTGTTTTTGAAAAAAAAAAAAACCTGAAAACTTAATAAAAATTTTTTAATTTTTTTTTAAAAAAAAAAAAAAAAAAAAAAAAATTAAAAAATTTATTAATAAAAACAAAAAAAAATTTTTTTTTGTTTTTCATAAGATTCTATTATAAAAAAAAAAAAAAAAAAAAAAGAAAAAAAAATACTAAAAAATTTAAAAAATCATATTTTAAAAAAAAACCTATAATTGTACTTTAGGTAAAGTGCTCGGAATTGCTTCAAATTTTTACCAGTGATAGCCCTTGGTCTACTGATCATAAATATGCAATAAAATTTTGTCGCTCTCAAAAACTGAATTTTTTAAAAATAATTTTCGAAAAAATTTTGAAAATTTTTGGGTCGGTTTTTTTGCATTTTTGCACGTTTCAGACAATTCTAAGACTTTTATTTTTCAGTAGAAAAATTTTGGAAAATTTTGGGGACAATTATATAAAATCAAATTGCATATCAAAATCGTCAGGGTCGTCTCCTTCTTCAGTCTCGATCGGTGGAACAGGCATGGCTGGGTCGTACAGGTCTCGGGCAAGCATGAAGAATAGAATCAGTGGGTCTTGATTCAAAGATTTGACCATCTTGAGGAAAATATACCGGGCGAGGTATCCTCCCAGGAAGGTCTTCTGCCGGTTAGCATAGGGGCCGCTCGCTTTGGCGTGTCGCCTAGAATAGTGGGGTTGGTTAGGTTAGGTTAGGTTAGGTTAGGTTAGGTTACCATGTGGACTCGATTGAGTTGGTGTGGACTCCGGTTTCGGGGTCCTTGAAATGGAGGGAGTGGTTCACCTGCAGGTTGGTGTAGTTGGGGTGGTCGGTGAGCCCGGAATACCCTTTCCAGCAATCGGAATAAATGGTGGTTCCCGGTTCTATGTATTTTTCAATACATGCCAACAGGGTGTCCGCAGTACGGTCGTTCACGACTTCCATGAACACCCTGCCTAACCCCCTTTCAATTCCCCAAACACCCAAGCTCCGTCGACATTTCACACTTTTCTTTTTTGGTTGTCGGGGGTGAACGGTGTTGGTTGGTAGGTTACAGTTATTACAATTTTCTTCTTAAAAAAATTACATGTTTGCATGTGGTTTGAGGTAAACGGTGTTGGTTGGGAGGTGCGATCGGGGGTGAACGGTGTTGGTTGGTAGGTTACAGTTATTACAATTTTCTTCTTAAAAAAACTTGTCGAATGTGATCCATTTCACAAGAAACACAACAAACCCACCTGCTCTTACTTTCTCTTTTACTCTACTTCAACTTCCGCGCTCCCTCTTGTGTCACACCTCTGACGTATTTGGTTGGGTTAGAGTTAGGTTAGGTGGCCCAAAAGTTTTTGAAAAGTTTTTCTCACTGAAAAATAAAAGTCTTAGAATTGTCTGAAACGTGCAAAATGCAAAAACCGACCCAAAAATTTTCAAAATTTTTTCGAAAATTATTTTTAAAAATTCAGTTTTTGAGAGCGACAAAATTTTATTGCATATTTATGATCAGTGGCATGTAGGCTACTTTTGGTAAAAATTTCAAAAAATCCGAGCACTTTACCTAAAGTACAATTTTTCCAAACAGGCAACAGTATGTAGAAATAAATCACGTTAAATCCTGTACACTACCAATAAATCGAGGGTGTCCTCCAAGGATCAGTTTGGGACCTTTATTTTTCCTAGTTTTTATTAATGATTTAGACAGCTCTGTTCTTTCCGATAAATTTATTTTATTTGCCGATGACATAACGTCAATTAACAAAGATGTTGACATAGACCAACTACGGAAAAAGTAAGCAATAGTAAATTACAGATAAACAAATGGTTAAAATATAATGAATTAGTTTTAAACGAGTCCAAGACGCAAACTATAATTTTTAGTACTGGATACATTGGAAGCCATCAAAACCTAAATAAATGTAAACTCTTAGAGTATACTTTGAACCAAATCTCACTTGGTTTAATCACTGCGATGAACTTGTCAAACATTTATCTTCGTTAATCTTCTTATTTAGAAATATAAATGCCTCACAAAAGTAATTCTGTGCGCATACTACTCACTATTCTACTCAAAATTATTTATGGTATTTTACTGTGGGGCACTCAACTTCTGCAATAAGCATATTTGCTCTACAAAGAAAGATAGTTAGAGTATTGAGTGGTGCCAAATATCACGATGACACTACAGACGCATATTCTAACTGAGACCTAACTAACGTACAAAAGAGTCTCTTTAATAGTGGAATTGATTTAAATATTCTACCTTCCCTTAACAAAACCTAGATCTTAAAATGCAATTCTAACAATATTCTTGATATGAATACTAAAAAGTTAATTTAGAGTCTAACACTACACCTATGTCTCTCACTTCATTTGACCGTTTTAGCAAAACGCCGTTCAAACTTATAATTGTTAAGTATATAATTAGTTTTTTGTAAATGTTAAGAACTGTACATTTTCAAACATTAAACTGATGCTTGTGATTTTCATCCAATTATTTTATAGAAATACACAATACATCTTCTATGTACAAAAACTTTGAAAGTGTGTTAAAACTACAAAATAGTTTTGACTTGTATTTTTTGTAAGTGCAAACCTCTTGTCTATAAAATGAGAAAGACTGGCAATATTTCTCACCGGATGAGCTACATAAGCCAAAATTATATTGACGTATCCGTATGCCAAAGTTACGATAATCAACTTTTTTTGTTCAAATGACACCTCTGTATATTTTTTGATGGATTCTTGCAAGGCTTTTTGTCCATTGAACAAAAAAAAAACAATTGAAGTTAGACACTTGGAATATTGTGTCAAAGAACAATTTATCTAAATACTCTATGCTATTTTAGTCAAAAATGCTTTACAAGAATCTATAATAATCAGAGGGTATCATTGGAAAAAATAATATTTTACTTTTGGCATACATATTATTCAGGGCTTATCTAGCTCATATCCATTTTTGTTTAACACGCCATTTACAAATATAAATATAGTTATAGTACTTTTTCTTTAAAATAAAAAAAGGCCGCCAAACAGTACTGAATCATCCTACTACTGATTGTCGAAAATATGTAATAAATAATAATTCTAAAAAATGTTTTACAATTATTTAAATGTGCTTAAAATTGATGAATTTATAAAGTACATCAAGTTTATAAATTAACAAGCTCTTAATTTATTGTTCGAACACGAATTTTCAATAATTGAGAGTACCCCCCTTTATGTGAAGCCACTGGAATTCAACATTCATAGCGCCTCTGTATTTGAAGTTATCAAACACTAATTCAATACCTACGATCTCAGTGACCTCTGGCTTGCGGAAATTTAACTTTGCACGTATCTTAATTTTAACAATTTTAAAGGTAATCGTAATCGGTCAAAATGGCTTCGCTTTGTAGAAGGCTCGCTCTTTCTCCAAGTCTTCGAAAAAATATTTTATATCCCAGTGTACGATGTTCCTCCGTAAAAGGTATTTAAGTAACAAATAAAATATCTCTATCCATGTGTATAAAAACAATTTAACATTCTATATCGTGTTACGTAATTATTTCTAAAATTCTTTAATTTCTAAACTACAAGTGACTGAATAGTATGGATTATTATGTCACAATTCAAAGAATTAAAATATGAAAGGTAAATGACCTCTAATTTTAATTTCAGTGACTATGGGTGATCCAATGGAACACGCTACTGGGTTGGAAAAACGGGAATTATTAGCTAAAGCCGCCGGTAACGACAATCCATTCGATATGAAAGTACTGAAACGAGGTGTCGGAACTAAAGCACAACCCTAATGAAATACCTTCGGCTTTTGATGCACGTATTGTAGGTTGCATTTGTGAAGAAGATGCTGTTGTTGTAAATTGGATGTGGCTACATAAAGGACAACCTAGGAGATGTGAATGTGGTCATTGGTTTACACTTGTTCATAAAGCGCCATTGTAATAAGTTCGTATGTACTTAGCAAGTAATATAGTTGTTTTAAATGTAATAAATTTATTATATTATTTCTTGTAGCTTTATTTCAGGATGTACATAACACATTTTCAAAATTTCAATCAATTCAGTTGTTAACTGCAGTACTTTCGAATACATATTGCTTGTTACCATTTCCTTTCGTATAAAGTACTAGGGAGCTATCAATTATTTAATAAAATAAGTAGCTATTTTTTTTGTTAAAAGTTTATACCACTGGTTTGTTCTACTTTAATGATAACAGCAATAAAATAAATTGATTTAAAAAAGCTTGAATGGAAATAGTTTATTATGGTTAGGTATATTTAATAATTAATTTTTTTGTGTAAGGAATGCTGCATCTTCAGGGTGTTCCCTAATTATTTTCCTTAACTCTGGGGCTCACTGCTACAGTACATTCGAAATAAAAGATACTGTTCTAAAAAACATGATTAGGTGTATTTTCTAATAGCAAGGGTTGAATGAATTTGTTTGACAGGAAATCTGTCAAATTTAAGTACCATTACCTTTGACTATTCCGGTTGTATACTGATTCATATATCAATATAAAGTATCTTAATAGCTATTCCATGAATGTAAAATATCAGCAGGAAGAAAATGGTCACAACTGTTTTAAAAAGACATCTGCAACTTTCGATGCAAATGCCTTAAAAGGCATGTCCGCTGCATGAATAATAGTTATTTATTTATATTATGTTATTTTTAATCTACGTTTTTATGGACGACCATAAAACGAGATTATGGACGGGTTACATACCAGATTTTATGGTCAACTGTATGATTTTACTCAAACCAATATGAACTGCAGAAAGGATTTTGTCGTCATACCTACGTATGTCTAGCCGTCTTTAGCTTGTGTTTATAAATTGACAGTTTTTACTCTTAAAATTCACACATTTGGTCTGACCTGACATTCACATTTGGCATTGACAGCTGTGCATAAAATTAAAAAAAAAACTCTTCCATAAGAAGTGTATTATGGCCAAAAACTGTATCATAAACATCACGAAGCCAGTTGACCATACATTTTTACTTCAGAAAATGTGTTAATACAATAAGCAGTAATATTTTTTCGAATAAATACCATAATGTCAATGAGAAAATCTAGGTTTTCGTGTAAACATACTTTATTAATTCACTAGTAGTTTTACAATCGTTAAAAATGATTATATGTTTATAATTTTTAAATACTTATATCATTGTCTAAAGTATTTAGACAATGCTTATATGCAGTGTCCCAAATAGAGTAGGATCATATGATCCTACTTAATAAAGATACAATTTTGGTTATAATGTTGGTTCAGATTCTGCTGAAAACCTGAAAATTCTGAGCAGTTTCGTAGTTATTCGGGAAAAACTTGAACATCTCTTTCTTAAAACAAAATCAATATTTCCGTTATTTTCTTAAGCGATTTACAGACACTGCTAGAGACATATTTGAAGACCATTAGCTTTTCATAAAAAATATATTGTTACTATTAGGTATGTAATGATTGGATGATTTTAAAATAAAACCGAAATCTTTCTGTATAGTTTATTTTTCTGTGGCACTACTCAGTAAATCGATAGTCTCATTATATAAATTATATATAATCGTGCTAATTAACCCAACACTTGAGCATTCTTTTTGAAGTTAGTAAAAGGATTCAAGGCGAAAATACAGTGTCCTTAATTGTTTTTCGACCAAGGGAGATTAGTGTACCATTTATAATTCTTTTTTTAGAATAAAAACTTAAATATTCTAATTTTGGTCGCTAATGAATCGCTTTTTGAAGCCGCAAGAGAGGATTAAAAAGGCGGACCAAATACAGTGTCCTTAATTGTGCCGACCAAAGGGAGATTAGTGTACTATCTATAATCCTCTTTAATATTTGGTATTACTTTATACAACTAAATATGAAATTAGAAAAATTCGTTTGAAAAATAAAAAGTTATTCGACGATAAAAGTTAGCGACGATCAAAGATGGCCGGCGGGAAAATTTCATACCGAACGTTAAACATCACAAATTTGAAATGTATCAGTGACCGCGATTAATTGCTATACAAATTCGATAAATTATACTATAAACTACCTCTTATCAAAGTTTCGCATTTTTTTAAATAAATAAGGGTATAAACAGACTTTGAAAATTGCACAAGTACGAATCTAAGTCTTTATCATACCTGAATAAATTAATAAGAAAAATGTGGAAGTGACATCGCCGTCGCTATATCAATTTAATATTTGGTATTACTTTATACAACTAAATATGAAATTAGAAAAAATTCGTTGAAAAATAAAAAGTTATTCGACGATAAAAGTTAGCGACGATCAAAGATGGCCGGCGGGAAAATTTCATACCGAACGTTAAACATCACAAATTTGAAATGTATCAGTGACCGCGATTAATTGCTATACAAATTCGATAAATTATACTATAAACTACCTCTTATCAAAGTTTCGCATTTTTTTTTAAATAAATAAGGGTATAAACAGACTTTGAAAATTGCACAAGTACGAATCTAAGTCTTTATCATACCTGAATAAATTAATAAGAAAAAATGTGGAAGTGACATCGCCGTCGCTATATCAATTTAATATTTGGTATTACTTTATACAACTAAATATGAAATTAGAAAAAATTCGTTGAAAAATAAAAAGTTATTCGACGATAAAAGTTAGCGACGATCAAAGATGGCCGGCGGGAAAATTTCATACCGAACGTTAAACATCACAAATTTGAAATGTATCAGTGACCGCGGTTAATTGCTATACAAATTCGATAAATTATACTATAAACTACCTCTTATCAAAGTTTCGCATTTTTTTAAATAAATAAGGGTATAAACAGACTTTGAAAATTGCACAAGTACGAATCTAAGTCTTTATCATACCTGAATAAATTAATAAGAAAAATGTGGAAGTGACATCGCCGTCGCTATATCAATTTAATATTTGGTATTACTTTATACAACTAAATATGAAATTAGAAAAAATTCGTTGAAAAATAAAAAAGTTATTCGACGATAAAAGTTAGCGACGATCAAAGATGGCCGGCGGGAAAATTTCATACCGAACGTTAAACATCACAAATTTGAAATGTATCAGTGACCGCGGTTAATTGCTATACAAATTCGATAAATTATACTATAAACTACCTCTTATCAAAGTTTCGCATTTTTTTAAATAAATAAGGGTATAAACAGACTTTGAAAATTGCACAAGTACGAATCTAAGTCTTTATCATACCTGAATAAATTAATAAGAAAAAATGTGGAAGTGACATCGCCGTCGCTATATCAATTTAATATTTGGTATTACTTTATACAACTAAATATGAAATTAGAAAAAATTCGTTGAAAAATAAAAAAGTTATTCGACGATAAAAGTTAGCGACGATCAAAGATGGCCGGCGGGAAAATTTCATACCGAACGTTAAACATCACAAATTTGAAATGTATCAGTGACCGCGGTTAATTGCTATACAAATTCGATAAATTATACTATAAACTACCTCTTATCAAAGTTTCGCATTTTTTTAAATAAATAAGGGTATAAACAGACTTTGAAAATTGCACAAGTACGAATCTAAGTCTTTATCATACCTGAATAAATTAATAAGAAAAAATGTGGAAGTGACATCGCCGTCGCTATATCAATTTAATATTTGGTATTACTTTATACAACTAAATATGAAATTAGAAAAAATTCGTTGAAAAATAAAAAAGTTATTCGACGATAAAAGTTAGCGACGATCAAAGATGGCCGGCGGGAAAATTTCATACCGAACGTTAAACATCACAAATTTGAAATGTATCAGTGACCGCGGTTAATTGCTATACAAATTCGATAAATTATACTATAAACTACCTCTTATCAAAGTTTCGCATTTTTTTAAATAAATAAGGGTATAAACAGACTTTGAAAATTGCACAAGTACGAATCTAAGTCTTTATCATACCTGAATAAATTAATAAGAAAAAATGTGGAAGTGACATCGCCGTCGCTATATCAATTTAATATTTGGTATTACTTTATACAACTAAATATGAAATTAGAAAAAATTCGTTGAAAAATAAAAAGTTATTCGACGATAAAAGTTAGCGACGATCAAAGATGGCCGGCGGGAAAATTTCATACCGAACGTTAAACATCACAAATTTGAAATGTATCAGTGACCGCGGTTAATTGCTATACAAATTCGATAAATTATACTATAAACTACCTCTTATCAAAGTTTCGCATTTTTTTAAATAAATAAGGGTATAAACAGACTTTGAAAATTGCACAAGTACGAATCTAAGTCTTTATCATACCTGAATAAATTAATAAGAAAAATGTGGAAGTGACATCGCCGTCGCTATATCAATTTAATATTTGGTATTACTTTATACAACTAAATATGAAATTAGAAAAAATTCGTTGAAAAATAAAAAAGTTATTCGACGATAAAAGTTAGCGACGATCAAAGATGGCCGGCGGGAAAATTTCATACCGAACGTTAAACATCACAAATTTGAAATGTATCAGTGACCGCGGTTAATTGCTATACAAATTCGATAAATTATACTATAAACTACCTCTTATCAAAGTTTCGCATTTTTTTAAATAAATAAGGGTATAAACAGACTTTGAAAATTGCACAAGTACGAATCTAAGTCTTTATCATACCTGAATAAATTAATAAGAAAAAATGTGGAAGTGACATCGCCGTCGCTATATCAATTTAATATTTGGTATTACTTTATACAACTAAATATGAAATTAGAAAAAAATTCGTTGAAAAATAAAAAAGTTATTCGACGATAAAAGTTAGCGACGATCAAAGATGGCCGGCGGGAAAATTTCATACCGAACGTTAAACATCACAAATTTGAAATGTATCAGTGACCGCGGTTAATTGCTATACAAATTCGATAAATTATACTATAAACTACCTCTTATCAAAGTTTCGCATTTTTTTAAATAAATAAGGGTATAAACAGACTTTGAAAATTGCACAAGTACGAATCTAAGTCTTTATCATACCTGAATAAATTAATAAGAAAAATGTGGAAGTGACATCGCCGTCGCTATATCAATTTAATATTTGGTATTACTTTATACAACTAAATATGAAATTAGAAAAAAATTCGTTGAAAAATAAAAAGTTATTCGACGATAAAAGTTAGCGACGATCAAAGATGGCCGGCGGGAAAATTTCATACCGAACGTTAAACATCACAAATTTGAAATGTATCAGTGACCGCGGTTAATTGCTATACAAATTCGATAAATTATACTATAAACTACCTCTTATCAAAGTTTCGCATTTTTTTTAAATAAATAAGGGTATAAACAGACTTTGAAAATTGCACAAGTACGAATCTAAGTCTTTATCATACCTGAATAAATTAATAAGAAAAAATGTGGAAGTGACATCGCCGTCGCTATATCAATTTAATATTTGGTATTACTTTATACAACTAAATATGAAATTAGAAAAAATTCGTTGAAAAATAAAAAAGTTATTCGACGATAAAAGTTAGCGACGATCAAAGATGGCCGGCGGGAAAATTTCATACCGAACGTTAAACATCACAAATTTGAAATGTATCAGTGACCGCGGTTAATTGCTATACAAATTCGATAAATTATACTATAAACTACCTCTTATCAAAGTTTCGCATTTTTTTTTAAATAAATAAGGGTATAAACAGACTTTGAAAATTGCACAAGTACGAATCTAAGTCTTTATCATACCTGAATAAATTAATAAGAAAAAATGTGGAAGTGACATCGCCGTCGCTATATCAATTTAATATTTGGTATTACTTTATACAACTAAATATGAAATTAGAAAAAATTCGTTGAAAAATAAAAAGTTATTCGACGATAAAAGTTAGCGACGATCAAAGATGGCCGGCAGGAAAATTTCATACCGAACGTTAAACATCACAAATTTGAAATGTATCAGTGACCGCGGTTAATTGCTATACAAATTCGATAAATTATACTATAAACTACCTCTTATCAAAGTTTCGCATTTTTTTAAATAAATAAGGGTATAAACAGACTTTGAAAATTGCACAAGTACGAATCTAAGTCTTTATCATACCTGAATAAATTAATAAGAAAAAATGTGGAAGTGACATCGCCGTCGCTATATCAATTTAATATTTGGTATTACTTTATACAACTAAATATGAAATTAGAAAAAAATTCGTTGAAAAATAAAAAAGTTATTCGACGATAAAAGTTAGCGACGATCAAAGATGGCCGGCGGGAAAATTTCATACCGAACGTTAAACATCACAAATTTGAAATGTATCAGTGACCGCGGTTAATTGCTATACAAATTCGATAAATTATACTATAAACTACCTCTTATCAAAGTTTCGCATTTTTTTAAATAAATAAGGGTATAAACAGACTTTGAAAATTGCACAAGTACGAATCTAAGTCTTTATCATACCTGAATAAATTAATAAGAAAAAATGTGGAAGTGACATCGCCGTCGCTATATCAATTTAATATTTGGTATTACTTTATACAACTAAATATGAAATTAGAAAAAATTCGTTGAAAAATAAAAAGTTATTCGACGATAAAAGTTAGCGACGATCAAAGATGGCCGGCGGGAAAATTTCATACCGAACGTTAAACATCACAAATTTGAAATGTATCAGTGACCGCGGTTAATTGCTATACAAATTCGATAAATTATACTATAAACTACCTCTTATCAAAGTTTCGCATTTTTTTTAAATAAATAAGGGTATAAACAGACTTTGAAAATTGCACAAGTACGAATCTAAGTCTTTATCATACCTGAATAAATTAATAAGAAAAATGTGGAAGTGACATCGCCGTCGCTATATCAATTTAATATTTGGTATTACTTTATACAACTAAATATGAAATTAGAAAAAATTCGTTGAAAAATAAAAAGTTATTCGACGATAAAAGTTAGCGACGATCAAAGATGGCCGGCGGGAAAATTTCATACCGAACGTTAAACATCACAAATTTGAAATGTATCAGTGACCGCGGTTAATTGCTATACAAATTCGATAAATTATACTATAAACTACCTCTTATCAAAGTTTCGCATTTTTTTTAAATAAATAAGGGTATAAACAGACTTTGAAAATTGCACAAGTACGAATCTACGAGTGAAGCATAAAGAATGAATACAAGTTAATATTCCCGCCGCGTAATTTACTAAACTTCAGTTGCTTCTGTTGGTAGTTGTTTCGGTTCTGTCAAAATTGAAATTTTTAATTCATTGTCGTGCACCGTAGGGCTTATAGCTATGTAATAAATTACTATTTCTTTACTTAGTAATGTTTACGAATGTTTTATCGTAAAAAATTGAGTTTGTACAGAATAGTTTGGTAGTAATAAATCTAATTGAAATTAAAGTTTTAATTGAAATAATTAAAATCCTTGTGTAGACGAGACGGCTATGAATTCTTAGAGTAAATTACACAGAGATACCAACCAAGTAAAATTTCAAATTTGTCTCACCCTAAGTCTTCATCGTACCTGGATGACTTATAATATAAATCGTGCAATTGACATCGCCGTCGCTATATCAATTTAATATTCACCTTTTTTTATTCAACTTATACATCAAGTTAGAAAAAATACGTTGAAAAATAAAAAATTATTTATCAATTTTGTACATAAATAAGAAACAATTTGCTACTTAAACAAAAGAAATTATATTTGTATAGGTGTAGGTATTTCCTTCTCAAAGCAATAACATTTTGGAAACTCTTTCTATTGTAGAAACTTTTGTTTGATATTCGCTAATCTTTTTCTTTCCGTCTTAAATTATTGTACTATAGCTAATGAGGGTGAAAGCTGTTATTGTTACGTTTGTTTTAGAGATCAATATGATTAACATTGGATTTGCACCGAAACTGATTATAGTGATTTCGTTTATCAAGAATATCTTAAATTTAAAGTTTTAGGTTATAACTGCAATTGTAGATTTTGCAATCTTCTAAACTATTATCAAAGTTTGCTAATTTTTAATTCAATAGCAAACAATTTTAATAATCTAAAAGCGGTTGCAATTTTCAACTGTGCAACCTTTTCCACCACCACATAAATGCATAACTCCAAAAAAATCATAAAAATGAAAATAACAAAAAATAATATTAAAAAAATAATAACAATAAAAATAAAATAAAAAAATGCAAATAATAATTCCTATCAATAAAATAAATTATAAAAATAATAATAACAAACATTTTTCATTTCTGAGGGGGAGTGAGTGGGCGTTGGCCTGCATAACAGGCTCAAGTGGTCCACTCCTCGGTCAGCCGTGACTTGTGGTATCACCTTGAGGTATTCTTCTCCAAGTCACGGCCTCGTCGGGAAAATAATAACAAAAATGTTCATCTGGTAATAAACGTAATTCTATATAAAATGGGAAAATTATAAAGTTGACAAGCTCTCTTAACAAATTTTGCAAAATTACGCGGAAACAAAAAAATTAAAAAATAAAAAAAAAAAAAAAAAAAAAAAAAAAAAAAAAAAAAAAAAAAATAAAAAAAAAAAAAAAAAAAAAAAAAAAAAAAAAAAAATTTGAAAAAAAAAAAAAAAAAAAAATTTAAAAAAAAAAAAAAAAAAAAAAAAAAAAAAAAAAAATTAGGGAAAAAAAAAAAAAAAAAAATATAATTAAAAAAAAAAAAAAAAAAAAAAAAAAAAAAAAAAAAAAAATTTGAAGGAAAATAAAAAAAAAAAAAATAAAAAAAAAAAAAAAAAAAAAAAAAAAAAAAAAAAAAAAAAAAAAAATTTGAAAGGGGGAAAAAAAAAAAAAAAAAAAAAAAAAATAATAAAAAAAAAAAAAAAAAAAAAAAAAAAAAAAAAAAAAAAAAAGTAAAAGAAGAAAAAAAAAAAAAAAAAAAAATAAAAATAAAAAAAAAAAAAAAAAAAAAAAAAAAAAAAAAAAAAAAAAAAAAAAAACTCTAAAATTAGAGAAACACATACCCTTTCAGCGGGCAACGTTTAGTTAAAAACAGTGCTCTCTCCTAACAAATTTTGAAAAATTACACGGAAACCCTAAAATTAGAGAAACACATACCCTTTCAGCGGGCAACGTTTAGTTAAAAACAGTGCTCTCTCCTAACAAATTTGAAAAATTACTATAGTTCACAGCATGTTCGAATTGATTGTTATACATATTCTGCATTTAAATTGTTTACTTTTGAAGGCTTCAGGATTAGTTTTAGCATTCTGTATACAATTGAAATGTACCCACCGCCTACAAACATCGCATTGAACCCAATAACTTTCTGATCCTGTACGTGTTTTTCCACAACATGTTTTGCTACCTGTAGAGATTTTGGAATTTATCCAGGTTTGACAATTGTTACATTCTAACCAAGAAGATGAAAATGTAGCACTTCCTTCTCTAGAACAATATGCGCAATTATTTTCAACAGATTCAGATCGACTTAAAACTAAATCTTGTACATAAATACGATATTTATTTGGATTAAATTGATTTTCATCTTCATATACGTATATGCCGTTGTTATTGATGATATTTTCAATAAAACGCATAACAAAAACTCCGCAACTGTGCGAATCTTTCTGTTTGGAACAATTTATATAAATTTGTTTCCATGAAGTGGAGTCTATTCGAAAATGGTTTAGTATTGTTTTAAACATGGTGAAGCAAGTGGAGTGTCTAGAATTAATGCTTGAAGAGCCACTATCCATTATGTAAAATTCATTAGTTTTTCCATTTGCAACTAATAGAAACCAATGATTACTTTGAACGATTGGAAGAAAAACTATTTTGTTTGACACGTACTTTAGGTGTTCCAAAGTAGTATTCGCTGGAGAAAAGTTTTGCAACTGTGTATTAATTATTGCAATATAATTGTCGCGGTTGTTAATCACCAAACGAGCGAATAGATCTATTATAAATGAAGCTACCCATTCATTTGGATTCAATGTACAAAAATCGTAAAATCTAAATCATTATAATAGAAGTTGGGAAATAGGTACCTAGCTATATACCCCATTGTTTTCGGTTCGTGTTTTAAAAAATGATGATATTTAAACACTCCATTTTCGAAAAATTTGTTCTCGTTTGCAAAGTTCTTTTCGTCAAATGATAACTTAGATAAATAATTTTTTGGCGAAGATGAACATTTTACGCGACCTTCTATTCCAAGTTTCTTCGACTGATTTTAATTGTTGATTAACGTTTTGTTTGTTCTTGTTTGCAAAGTTTTTCCGTCAAATGCTAACTTAGATAAACGATGTTTTGGCGAAGATGAGCATTTTTATGGGACTTTTTATTCCAACTTTCTTCGACTGATTTTAATTGTTGATTAACGTCTTGTTTTTGGGGCGTTTAATTAATAATTGAAATTCGAATTCTTTTTGAAGGCATTGCAAATAGTCTCGCATTTGTTCAATAAATCGGCTGCATTTCATATTTCTTTGCTTTTGTAAGATGTGGTTTTTACAATATTGAACCATGATTCTACCAAGGAATTAGACAGAAGGTCCTTTGATTGATCTATTAACAACAACCCACTCCAAAAAGGTAGATATGGCATATATTTTGAAACACACACATCTAAAAACAAAGGACAATAATAGCTATTTAATTCAACTTGCGGGTCATCCTCAACTGTTACAGAGTCTTTTATTTTTAAAAGTCTACGTAAAATGGACTTTGTTTATACAACGTATTCAAATTGTTGTTTTCATTATTTACTGGTGTAGTATGTTCCTCAAAAAAATCATTTTCGTCATTAGAAGGATCAGAACTAACAAATCTATGAATAGCTGCTTTTACCTTATTTGTTAAATATTTACTCTGTAAAATGAGTACAAAGTCAGAAAATAACTTTTTACAGCTGTCATATGTTTTTGTTAACATTATATTATTTACTAAACCACCTATCAAAAATGTCTTAAGTTGTTTGTTTTTGCCCGCGATTTTTTTAGCGTCGGATGCTATTATTTTCGTAAAGTGGGCACAACATACGTGAACAGTGACAAAGGTACTACTAATTTTTGAAGAAGTTTCGCTTTTTAATAATAAAACGTGAATGTAATTCAAATACTCTGTAACTGACATTTTACAAAAAACTGTGATTACAGCATTTAAAAGAGCCCAACTGAAATCTGTCACAACCCTATTGAATGGTATTACTTTCATGTTGCAATTGCTAAACAGCCATGCTGCAATTGTTTCTGATTTGTGTGAGTTCGAAATCATCTCATAAACAGGCAAAATAACTGACTTATTCGCATCGACAGGATAGTGTACAACACCGGCATAATAAAATACTCTTTTACTATTCGTGCTAAATTTTCGAATTACAGTTCCTGTGCAATCTAAATGCAAAGTAATATTTTTGGTTTCATCAAACAAATCATTGCATAATTTGTAACACCAGTCTAAACATAGATACACTACAATGTGTGAAGTATTGTGAAAATGTGTTATATATAATTTTTCTTGATTTGTAAACATTAAGGACACTGCAGAAAAATCATCGCGCGATAAATCATTTTCACAATTACCTTCAGATTTAATTTTTCTGGCCACATCATCAGAAGGAATGTCGTGTACAGTTTTTAATTTTAATAAATCTACACTCGCACCTAATGTTTTTTTTTGTTTAAATTTTAATGCCGAAATGTTTTTTAATTCCTTTTTAGCAATTATACGAGCTAACCCTCTATATTGTTTCCGTTTGATATAATCGACCCCATGGTGGTTGAATTCTCCCTTAATTTTTAAAAACCGCGAATGAATCCATCTAATGTAATTTCATTGTAATCCAAAATGCAGATAAATGTTCGACAATTACTATATAAACACTTTAAGTAAACTACTGCTGTTTTTCCAAAAGAATTTATTCTCTTGCTGTTAACGTTTAGGGCACAAATGGAATAAAATGTCATTATGGTTTGACATAGAAAATAGGAGTAGAAATTTGTAAAAGTAAAATCCTCACGAAAAATTGAACTGAACTTAATTCGAAAGTCATAATTATCTGAAAACTGATTATCAACATGACTACATGAAAAAGAATTGTCAAGAGGTATATCCGGATTGTTAATTTCGACAGCTAAAACATCATTATTGGAAGTCGTATGTAAGGTTTCTATTGTAGAACACTTATCTGACTCAATTTCCCTACATGACAATTGAGAAGGCAGTACTATTATAGTATGTTCAGAAACGGCTTCATTTGCTGATGTTAATAATTCAGATAACAAATTTTGTACATTACCAGAATTCCTCTTCCATCTTTTGTACAATAGTAGTCGCTTTTCTAAAACGTCAGTACCAAAATTTGCAAACTAGCTTCCGCGAATAAAGACCCGTAACCGTAACCAACATTATTTAATTCTTCTAACTGGTCAACTTTACTAGCAAGAAATTTTGCTAACTCTACCGAAATATTAATTTTCGCACTAGCCATTTTACGGTGTGGTAACAAACAATTATTACAACAAAATGCTAACAGTAGTTAGAAAATAACAAATGATGTTACGGTACGGCACTAGTAATAATTGTTGATAATTGTTGGAGGGAGTAATTAACTTGAGTCCGAACCAATCGATAATTACGAATGTAATTATAGGTAATAACGACCACTTTTGATTGGTTAAGCCGTTTTCCGTAAAATTTATAAATTCCGAACGTGAATAAAAACATTTCAGTTGAAATCGTTTATTTATATAGTGACTACAACAATTATAATAATCATGCTGATAATTAGAGAAGTAAGTACCCATAGATCTCATGTACTTCATAATATTCAATTACATTAATTTATTGTGCTTTTAGAAAGAAGTTAGATTCCTAGGAGATTCTAACATGAGAAGAATGTTGTCCAGAACCGTGAAAATGAATTTAATGGTAGACGTAAGAACAAAAAAAATTAAAAAATCCGCACAGTTGGCCATAGGTGGCCAAACCATTACTCAATTGAGAAAGAGAGTTGCGAGAACGAAAAATGGATTATCGTATTCCTTAGCGCCAACTGTGTGGATTATGATTGGCACGGCTAATATTCTAAAAGTAAAAACAAATGTTTGAAGATAGATATAGATGAATAACAACATCTTCATTTTAGAACAAATCTTTTCAATCCATCAAAAGAGACATGATGCGACTCATAAGTACAATAAATGGCCTTAAGATCGTCGGAAAATGTATTTATTAACAATACCACCAATTTTAGTGGCAACGCCAATCCAACATCAAATTTGTGATGAATTTAACAATTATTTAAGAGGATTGAACAAACGTAAGTATTTTTTTACACTACTTACAGTCAAGATTATAAATGTTTTTCTTCTTAAGGACGAATTACGGTAATAGATTTCCATAGAAAACTAGATGGTTCCTTTATGGAGAGGTATATATACACTTTAATCGTTTTACGTGTTGTTTATTAACGTTTATTTTTCAGAGATGGAATCCACTTGAACAATAGAGGAATTGATATGTTGAGAAAATTAATCTGTATAGATGAACAGTAAATTTTTTCGTTGTAATTTTTTATTTGTGTAAATAATAATAATAGATGTATGAATTTTTATGGTGATGTTTATTTTCCCTTAAATCAAAAACAAAAATTGACAAAATTTTTTTCAAAAATACACTGAACGAAAATAGTATTTTATGTTATAAGGACGAAACATACATTATTTTTTATTCGATTGCTCACTCTAAAAATTCTAAGAATAAAAATAAATGGCACTGCAAATTAATTGTCAGAAAAATTTCAGTGTAATCGAGATTCCATGAAAATTTCATTGTTTTGTTAACGTGACGTTTAATTATTTCAACTATAATAAAAAAATTTTAAAAATGAAAAGTGGCAATTTATTGACGTGTACTCCTCGACATTTGCGCAAAATTGATAATGGGGTTTCTAATAACTTAGTGCCTTAAGAATTATCGACCAAAGAATAATGCACGATCCTTTTCTGAAGAAGTCTAGTTGGCATAATTTTTTGTTGGCCGAAAAATATTTCTCGGCCCAGGACGAGAAATACGTTGCCCTGGTTACCCCACAATGTTTAATGAAAAGATACATTTTTCGTCCAGAGATTCAAACCGAGAAAGAGCTGTTAATGATACAATCGAATAAAAAAGTAGTTACGTGCGTAATATTAATAAAATGTACTACAGTTCCATGATAAAAATCATTAAAATAGTCCGTTAGTGCAATTACAGAAAAAAGATGCCAAAAAATCTAAAAAAAAGTGAAGTTTGAAGTATAACACGTAAAAAATAAATGTAACAAAAATTGAATGAATCTATGGAAATGTGGTGGGTTTATAGAATTGGAAAATGTACTTTTGCAATTTTCAGACACAAAGTGACATTCTAGAGTAAATTGTTATATATAAAAGTTGTTGATAATAAAAGTTAACAACTTCTGGTACATTTTTCAAGATAACCTCAAATTCAAGATAAAAATCGCGAAAATACGTATTTTTTGTTTTTGAATTTTTTCTGTCAAAAAATAATGCAATTTGCATGAAACTTGTTGAAACCACACTTTTTTTTTAATAATGTACTTACATAAGCACGATTTTTTGCATAACCAAAACATTTTAGTTTCAGGATATTTAATATTTTCTAGAAAAAGGCAAATTTAAAATCTGTCTATGTTAAAGTGGGATTTTTCGGTATACCTATACGTATTTTTAACACGCTTATATACTGTATGTATAATTTTGAATTTTTTTATTACTTACGAAAGAAAACAGTTCTGTTACAAGTATAAGTACATCAATAAAATAATTTCATAATTTATAGTGATTAATTTAAAACAATATTTTTATACAAGTTAACACTTGTTAAAAAAATTCATTAAGTATTAAAAATTGTATTACATTAAACTGATGGGTCAATACAACTTTCAATATCTGAATCTGGATTAAGTAGTTTCTTCCATATTTCCGGTCCTTCGACTTCATTATGATACTTTTCAACGATCAATTTTAATTTGTAAAAGAAAATTTCAATGAAACTCAAGAACTTAGACTACTACTGATCTACTAATAAAAAAAATTTTTAATTTAATTGCATCAAAAGTAAACGCGTAGAGAACAAAAGGTTAGATGTTGGTTTTGGGTTTTGAAGATGTTGAACAATCGTCTTCGATCGTTACAGAAAAACAAAGAAACAATTCTTGTGAATGTTTGATAGAAGATAACATACACAATAGTTTTTAATAAAATTATAAAATCTACAAAATATGTATATTATGACGAATAAAATAATAATACTGTATTTACAAAACTATAGCAAAACAAACAGAAAAAATGTATTTGTATGCGGTTCGCGGTAAGTTTAAGGTAAAGAACATCATAAATCATAGTATAGCTTAGTACAATAAGATTAAACATCGCGCATAATCCTACTGCATCAGCAAGCTAAGGTTTTACTATTATCTAGTCGGTAAATTGGTAAAACAATAAATACTTTTACAATAATAAATCATTCAAGGGTTAAACCAACGTTAGACCGTTAGACGTTTTGAAGGTAAAATAAAAAATGGAAAAGAAATTATTTTGGAAGGTATTATTTAAATAGTTATTGAGTTTTACAAGAAAAATGTAAGATGTAAGAATCCACTAAGACGTACAAAATATACTTTGGTCTTTGTTACGGAGTTAGAAAAAAACCACTAGAAAAAAACTCTGGAAATAAAACCACCGGAATGAAAACCCCTTGGAACAAAAACCCTTCAGAAAAAACTCAGGAAAAAAACATTGGAAAAAATTCGGAACCAAAACCAAATTCAAAATAAATATACTTAAGTATGAATTGCTGATTCTGTTCTTTTTTGTATTCATCAACTCAAAGTTCTATTTAATCCTGATACAATCATTTCTAATCAGTTAGTACAATTACTCTGTATATTAAAAAAGTCTAACTTTCAAACAGGGCCACCAATTAGGTTTTGCGGGAAAGCCAAAATTTACTAGTTACGTCACTATTAAAAGTTTTCATTGCAATAAAGTACTGTTATTTATGCAAACCATTATTTAATTAACAGAAAACAAAATTTCAATTAAAAGGTTTCACCACTGATGTGACTAAAATAGTTTTATCACATTTATTCGTTAATACAATAGAATTATTTTTTGTAAAATGAAAATAATAGTCAATGTTGAGTATTAAACTTTTTCTATTTTTGGCGGTGAAAATCATTGAATAGGTACTCACAAAAAAATTAAGTTACATCTGCATGATTATTTACATTTTTGAATCGGATAGGTATATGCATATGTACGTGGTGGTAAAATGATTGCACAGTTGTACATTGGAACCCCTTTTAAATTATTACAATTGTTTGCTGATGTTGAATTAAAAATCGTCAAACTTTGATAATAGCACTAATAGTATACCTAGAAGATTGAAAACATCTACAATTGCAGTAATAAAATTTAGAATTTAGAGCTTAGGATAAACACAACAATTACCATAATCCGTTTCCGTGCAAATCCATGTTAATGATTATTGATCTAAAACAAATGTAACAATAACAGCTTTCACCCTCATTAGCTATAGTACAATAATTTAAGACGGAAAGAAAAGATTAGCGAATATCAAACAAAAAGTTTCTACAATAGAGAGAGTTTCCAAAATGTTATTGCTTTGAGAAGGAAATACCTACACCTATACAAATATAATTTCTTTTGTTTAAGTAGCAAATTGTTTCTTATTTATGTACAAAATTGATAAATAATTTTTTTATTTTTCAACGTATTTTTTTCGAACTTGATGTATAAGTTGAATAAAAAAAAGGCGAATATTAAATTGATATAGCGACGGCGATGTCACTTCCACATTTTTTCTTATTAATTTATTCAGGTATGATAAAGACTTAGATTCGTACTTGTGCAATTTTCAAAGTCTGTTTATACCCTTATTTATTTAAAAAAAAATGCGAAACTTTGATAAGAGGTAGTTTATAGTATAATTTATCGAATTTGTATAGCAATTAACCGCGGTCACTGATACATTTCAAATTTGTGATGTTTAACGTTCGGTATGAAATTTTCCCGCCGGCCATCTTTGATCGTCGCTAACTTTTATCGTCGAATAACTTTTTATTTTTCAACGAATTTTTCTAATTTCATATTTAGTTGTATAAAGTAATACCAAATATTAAATTGATATAGCGACGGCGATGTCACTTCCACATTTTTTCTTATTAATTTATTCAGGTATGATAAAGACTTAGATTCGTACTTGTGCAATTTTCAAAGTCTGTTTATACCCTTATTTATTTAAAAAAATGCGAAACTTTGATAAGAGGTAGTTTATAGTATAATTTATCGAATTTGTATAGCAATTAACCGCGGTCACTGATACATTTCAAATTTGTGATGTTTAACGTTCGGTATGAAATTTTCCCGCCGGCCATCTTTGATCGTCGCTAACTTTTATCGTCGAATAACTTTTTATTTTTCAACGAATTTTTTCTAATTTCATATTTAGTTGTATAAAGTAATACCAAATATTAAATTGATATAGCGACGGCGATGTCACTTCCACATTTTTCTTATTAATTTATTCAGGTATGATAAAGACTTAGATTCGTACTTGTGCAATTTTCAAAGTCTGTTTATACCCTTATTTATTTAAAAAAAATGCGAAACTTTGATAAGAGGTAGTTTATAGTATAATTTATCGAATTTGTATAGCAATTAACCGCGGTCACTGATACATTTCAAATTTGTGATGTTTAACGTTCGGTATGAAATTTTCCCGCCGGCCATCTTTGATCGTCGCTAACTTTTATCGTCGAATAACTTTTTTATTTTTCAACGAATTTTTTTCTAATTTCATATTTAGTTGTATAAAGTAATACCAAATATTAAATTGATATAGCGACGGCGATGTCACTTCCACATTTTTTCTTATTAATTTATTCAGGTATGATAAAGACTTAGATTCGTACTTGTGCAATTTTCAAAGTCTGTTTATACCCTTATTTATTTAAAAAAATGCGAAACTTTGATAAGAGGTAGTTTATAGTATAATTTATCGAATTTGTATAGCAATTAACCGCGGTCACTGATACATTTCAAATTTGTGATGTTTAACGTTCGGTATGAAATTTTCCCGCCGGCCATCTTTGATCGTCGCTAACTTTTATCGTCGAATAACTTTTTATTTTTCAACGAATTTTTTCTAATTTCATATTTAGTTGTATAAAGTAATACCAAATATTAAATTGATATAGCGACGGCGATGTCACTTCCACATTTTTCTTATTAATTTATTCAGGTATGATAAAGACTTAGATTCGTACTTGTGCAATTTTCAAAGTCTGTTTATACCCTTATTTATTTAAAAAAATGCGAAACTTTGATAAGAGGTAGTTTATAGTATAATTTATCGAATTTGTATAGCAATTAACCGCGGTCACTGATACATTTCAAATTTGTGATGTTTAACGTTCGGTATGAAATTTTCCCGCCGGCCATCTTTGATCGTCGCTAACTTTTATCGTCGAATAACTTTTTATTTTTCAACGAATTTTTTCTAATTTCATATTTAGTTGTATAAAGTAATACCAAATATTAAATTGATATAGCGACGGCGATGTCACTTCCACATTTTTTCTTATTAATTTATTCAGGTATGATAAAGACTTAGATTCGTACTTGTGCAATTTTCAAAGTCTGTTTATACCCTTATTTATTTAAAAAAATGCGAAACTTTGATAAGAGGTAGTTTATAGTATAATTTATCGAATTTGTATAGCAATTAACCGCGGTCACTGATACATTTCAAATTTGTGATGTTTAACGTTCGGTATGAAATTTTCCCGCCGGCCATCTTTGATCGTCGCTAACTTTTATCGTCGAATAACTTTTTATTTTTCAACGAATTTTTTCTAATTTCATATTTAGTTGTATAAAGTAATACCAAATATTAAATTGATATAGCGACGGCGATGTCACTTCCACATTTTTCTTATTAATTTATTCAGGTATGATAAAGACTTAGATTCGTACTTGTGCAATTTTCAAAGTCTGTTTATACCCTTATTTATTTAAAAAAATGCGAAACTTTGATAAGAGGTAGTTTATAGTATAATTTATCGAATTTGTATAGCAATTAACCGCGGTCACTGATACATTTCAAATTTGTGATGTTTAACGTTCGGTATGAAATTTTCCCGCCGGCCATCTTTGATCGTCGCTAACTTTTATCGTCGAATAACTTTTTATTTTTCAACGAATTTTTTCTAATTTCATATTTAGTTGTATAAAGTAATACCAAATATTAAATTGATATAGCGACGGCGATGTCACTTCCACATTTTTCTTATTAATTTATTCAGGTATGATAAAGACTTAGATTCGTACTTGTGCAATTTTCAAAGTCTGTTTATACCCTTATTTATTTTAAAAAAAATGCGAAACTTTGATAAGAGGTAGTTTATAGTATAATTTATCGAATTTGTATAGCAATTAACCGCGGTCACTGATACATTTCAAATTTGTGATGTTTAACGTTCGGTATGAAATTTTCCCGCCGGCCATCTTTGATCGTCGCTAACTTTTATCGTCGAATAACTTTTTATTTTTCAACGAATTTTTTCTAATTTCATATTTAGTTGTATAAAGTAATACCAAATATTAAATTGATATAGCGACGGCGATGTCACTTCCACATTTTTTCTTATTAATTTATTCAGGTATGATAAAGACTTAGATTCGTACTTGTGCAATTTTCAAAGTCTGTTTATACCCTTATTTATTTAAAAAAAATGCGAAACTTTGATAAGAGGTAGTTTATAGTATAATTTATCGAATTTGTATAGCAATTAACCGCGGTCACTGATACATTTCAAATTTGTGATGTTTAACGTTCGGTATGAAATTTTCCCGCCGGCCATCTTTGATCGTCGCTAACTTTTATCGTCGAATAACTTTTTATTTTTCAACGAATTTTTTCTAATTTCATATTTAGTTGTATAAAGTAATACCAAATATTAAATTGATATAGCGACGGCGATGTCACTTCCACATTTTTTCTTATTAATTTATTCAGGTATGATAAAGACTTAGATTCGTACTTGTGCAATTTTCAAAGTCTGTTTATACCCTTATTTATTTAAAAAAATGCGAAACTTTGATAAGAGGTAGTTTATAGTATAATTTATCGAATTTGTATAGCAATTAACCGCGGTCACTGATACATTTCAAATTTGTGATGTTTAACGTTCGGTATGAAATTTTCCCGCCGGCCATCTTTGATCGTCGCTAACTTTTATCGTCGAATAACTTTTTATTTTTCAACGAATTTTTTCTAATTTCATATTTAGTTGTATAAAGTAATACCAAATATTAAATTGATATAGCGACGGCGATGTCACTTCCACATTTTTCTTATTAATTTATTCAGGTATGATAAAGACTTAGATTCGTACTTGTGCAATTTTCAAAGTCTGTTTATACCCTTATTTATTTAAAAAAATGCGAAACTTTGATAAGAGGTAGATTATAGTATAATTTATCGAATTTGTGTATCAATAAATTATGGTCACTGATACTTTTATTCTTATATTAAATTAATTGAAAATTGAATGTGTTTTCTCTATATACATTCAGTTGAACGCATACCGGTGATGAGATCACCGTCGCTAACTTTCGACCGTCGCTAACTTCCTACACGTTACAAAACTGTGAGGTAAGGCAACGATCGTAGCTGAGCTGATTCTAACGTGTAAATTGCTTTTATCAATCGCTACCACAAAAATATGCACCTACCGTAATTTTTGTATGTTTTTTCTCCCGCACAAATAAACATTCTGGCGTCCATTTTATTTAGTTTCTTTTGATCACTATGTTTGGCCATAGATTAATTAAGGGGGAGATGTTTCAAACGAATAGGTAGCAAGGGAAACTGAACCTTATTGTACATTTAGTTCTCGGAATATCCAGCGGTGCGTTGCGATCGTATACCTGTTTACATAGATGCCACGTTTTATTTTTAAAAATCTTGTTACACATTAAATTATGTAAACATTAAATTTTTTAGCCATAATATTATCAATTTATGTTAGATTATAGATGTTTAAAATGAAATAGAACAAAAATTAAATTGTAATAAGAAATATTTAGTTTCCATCTGATGTTTTTATTAAATGTGTCATTACGAGTTTGGTAAATTTCATAAGTTTGGCAACATGAAAGACGAATTTAACAGCCGCCTTTAATTTTAACCTCACTTCATTTGTTGTGGTTTGTTCGACATAATCGGTAAGTGATTTTTTCATTTTAATTAATAAAATGCCTTCTAAAAGAGTATGCATTGTGAGTAATTGTGTTAATCACGAGGTTAACCGAGAAGGGACACGGTTATTTGTATTTCCTAAGGATGCAGATTTTCGAAGTGCTTGGGTTAATTCAATTGAGTCTGCTTTAAATATTCCAATTCAACTTTCCGGACAATGTTACGTTTGTGAAGATCATTTTACAGAACAATGTTTTACAGATTCATTACATACACGTCTTCATAAGATTAATACAGTTGTTCCGACTCAGTTTTCGCATACTGTTAATGACTCTCCTATTTTCAATAATCAGGACCAATTTGTTGTTACTTCCGAAATATCATACTCAAATTCCCCGACATCATCTTGCATTAACAATGTTTGTTTAAATCAATCGAATTCTTTATGTTTCAACACTCCCAAAGAACTTCCCTCGATTTCTAATTTTCAACCGCTTGATCACAACAGTAGCAATTTGTCTTTATCGAGTGTTCACACACAAGGTTTAAAACGATCTCGTTCTTCACATTTTCGTAGTCTGAATTCTGAATCATCTAATCACCAAATTTGCACCAAATCTTTAAGGGTTAAAATTTGTAAATTAAGGAAATCATTACAAAAATCCAAAAATTCTTTGAAAACGGCCTTGGCTTTTAGTAACACTAAGTTATTTTGTGATCTTGAAGAAAATATGAATTCTGTTGGTTTGCAATTTCTTAAGAGTCAATTTCGAAACCTCAAAGTAAAACGTCCTACTTGGAGTCTTCAAAGTAAAATTTTTGCTCTTACATTGTATAAAAAGGGTCCACGATGCTATAGATTTCTTCGACATTATTTACGTTTACCAGGAAAAACTACTTTACAGAATTTGGTTAGAGGAATTCCATTTGAGAGTGGTGTAAATGAGGAACTTTTCGAAAAACTGTCCCTTACTGTTCACAAAATGGTTTCAATTGATCGTCATTGTGTTTTAATGTTTGATGAAGTTTCTCTTTGCCCTACTTTTACTTATGATGTTGGAATTGATAAAGTTATCGGATATGTTGATTTAGGAGAGCTTGGTCGTAAGAATGAAGGTGCGGATCATGCATTGGTGTTTATGATTTGTGGTTTGAGTAGGGCTTGGAAGCAACCGATTGCTTATTATTTTACTAAACACCAAATTCAAACTGTACATTTAAAAGTCATCGTTAAATCTTTAATTCAGGAGTTACAAAAATTGACATCACAGTGGTTGCCATTTTATGTGATCAGGGAAGTACAAATTCTGCTGCCCTTGCTCAGTTAGTTAGAGAAGACAGGACTGACAGACCTGGACCCTTTTTCATGTAAATAATCAAAAATTATTCCTTTGCACGATCCACCTCATCTTTTAAAAAACACTCGAACAGCATTGTCAAACTATAACATCAAATATGATTTTAACAAGGTTGCGAAATGGGGTCACATTGTTTCTGCTTATGAGTATGATTCCACTGTTCGGCGCTTTCAAGGTCTTCGAAGAATTCGCCCGTATTATTTTAATCTCCAAAATAGTTTTATTAAAATGAAGGTCCTTGTTGCTGCTCGGACATTAAGTTCATCTGTTGCTATTGGCATTGAAAATTGTGTTACTGCAGGGTATCTTCCTTCTGAAGCCATGCATACCGCAGATTTTGTTAAAGTAATTGATTCACTTTTTGATAGTTTAAATGGGAATTCTTTAAGACCTCGGTCTGGTAAAAAACTTCACTGTGCTGTTAAGGAAGGATCTGGTCATGTGGAATTTTGGTTGGATGTCATTAAAAAGATCGATAAATGGAACTTCGTCGATAAAAACAACTTTTCTAAAACTTGCAGGGCTCCAAATTGTAAACAAGGTTGGATTTCTACTCTTAAAGGTGTGTTGGAAGTGTGGAAGGTGTGTAAGCAAGCTGGGTTTAAATTTTTGAACACTCGTCGATTGAATCAAGATCCTCTTGAAAATCTTTTTAGTGCAATAAGGCATTGTGGTTCTGGTAATTCTAATCCTTCTTGTTACCAATTCATTTCGTGCTTGAAGACTTGTTTATTGAATAACATAACGCGTTATGATGTAAGAGGTGCCAATTGTCAACCTGATTCTGTCGCAACCCTTGATAACTTAGAGCAATTTCTTCAACACCCTGCTTCTATTTCCCAAAATAATGTTACTATTGTTAACAATGAATTGAATTCGCTTGTTTTCCCTTGTTTTTCTAAAGATCTACAATCATTTGATTTACAAACTCTTTCTTACGTTTCTGGCTATTTAATTAGAAAAATTAAGATTTCCGATTGCAATTTCTGTTCATCGTCTCTTATTTCTCAGGATGTACAATCGTATCATAAATTAACATTTTCGAAAGAATTTGGTGATGGCAAAAGACGTTTGAATTATACTTCTCTTCCATTTGCGATTTCGTTGGCTCATATTCATGATATCGTTCTATTTTCATTGAAACACTATGGTTATGTGAATTACATTAGGAAAAAAATAAGCGAAAAGGTCATCGAATTGGTTAATTTTCAATTTTTGCAATGCGAGACACATTTTTTGATATTAGAAGTAAAATCATTAAACTCTCAGTTATTTTAATTATTAGAAAGTATTATGATGATATTAAAAGGCAAGAAAAATTTCGTAACTTTAAAAATCTAAAAATAAGTACTAATTTCTGTTATTCTTTTTCATGCTCAACCTGATTGGATCATAGCATCTGGAGAAAACCGCAAGTTTGAAGATTTTATGAAGACGTGCAATAGTTTATTTAAATAAATGTGCTTAAATGGCAATAACAAGAATTTTGTTACTTTTGTCTTTTTTATATCTTTTTATTTCGTTTTTGTACATAACATATTTATTTTATTGTTGTTTCGTTTTTGTACATAACATATTTATTTTATTGTTTGGAGTTACTGTTTTATTTTGTTTGAAAGAATGTTGTTTTTTATTTTACAAAGTAGATACTAGTTATGTTGTACATACGTTCAGTAGTTCAATGTTTTTACTTTTGTTATGTTACTAAAAGAATTTGTTTTTTTACTTATTTTATAAATATACGTGTACATATGTTTATTATTATTGGAATGTTGTTACGTTTGTTAAGGCCCGGTTGCACAAATGTTATAGTAATTAACGTCGCAAGTCAGGGAACTCATATTTAACTGAGTTCTGAAAATCAAAAATGCAAAAATCGAGCAGAATGAGATAAAATAAATTTATTCGTAGAGTAGAATTGTTGCTAAGGTTATTTAACCTTTGTTTAACCGGACCTAACAGAATTTAGAATCGGTTTATAGAAAGTCAAATTAAATTTGATTGCAATTAAATAGTTATTTTGGCATTTCATTGGTTGAATTTGAAAGATTCGCCAATAAGATGTCGAATTAAATATTTAATTGCAATTAAATTAATTCGACTTTATAAACCGATCCATAATTTTCATTTTATTTATGTTTTAAATTTTATTCATATTTTAATATTTTTTGTTTTTGTTATATTTGAATGTTATTTTTGTTTCTATTATATTTAAATAAATTTTAATTTGCATAAATATCATGTACTTTTATTCCTTACACCTTTTTTTTAATTGAACTCAATAATTTAAATTTAGTAACACCAAAGGAGTAAACAATAAATTTAAGTTTCCCGCCATAGATTCAATTTAAGTTTAGTTCTCGGTATGGCCATGAGCACCGCTAGTATCGATTTTATTTCCAATTTCATAACATGTGTTTCGTACATCTCCCTCTAATTAATCTATGCGCCTCCCTTTTGTCGACCTGGGAAAGGATGGTGGGGAGGGTTTTTTTTATTTATTTTTTTTTTTTTTTTTTTAATAAAAAAAAATTTTAAAATATTTTTTTTTTTTTTAAATTTAATTTTTTTTAGTTGTTTTTTTTTTTTTTTTTTTTTTTTTTTTTTTTTTTTTTTTTTTTTTTTTTTTTTTAATGAATCTGCTGATAACAACGCCCTAGTTTGACTTTGTTTTTTCTACATAAGTATTATTTTCTTTTTTAAGGTCCAGTAGTTGCATGAATAAATTGGAAATGAAATGAACAAAAACAAAAAATAATTGGGATAGTTTTCCTTCACTGCAGAACAAACTCAAAACTTAACGATATCTAAAGAAAAGCGCGAGATCAATATTTTGTTACTAGGTGAAACTGGTGTTGGAAAATCGACGTTATCATGCGTTCTTCAACTACCTCAGTTTTTCTACGTTATATAAAGCTCAAGCCAAAAACTCAGGTTGTGATTCCGTCGCATTTACTATAACCGACGACAATTATGAGGAATTTCATTAAAGTTGGTAAAGATCACAATGAGAGCATTGAAATTGGAGCATCGCAACACAGTCATGTCGTTCTATGTCTATCCCATGAATGAAACCAATATAAAGATTCGTTTGATAGATACTCCCGAGTCGGAGATACTAGAGGAATCGATCAAGATAACTCCAACTTCGAAAACGTCTTATTCTTTATTGGCGATCAAACATTTGAACGCAATTTTGCATTTTGTTAAAACCAAATAATGCGAGACTGACGGTTATGTTTGAATTTTGCATCAAGTTGTGCTGCCCACTGGATAAAAGCGCTAGCTTAAAAATTTAATTTTTTGTTTACTTAATACCAGAAGCACCTTCACCGACCAGGAGAAACGCTTCCGGCGCTAAAGAAACTATTGTGTACTTTTAAAGATGTCGATATACGCTAGAAAAAAGAACATATTTTGTACCGACAACGAATCTTTCCGTTTCTGGCCGCTTTAAAAAATAAAGTTAAATTTTCAGGAGATGATGTGTAAAAATTTCTCTCAGAGTTGGTTACAGTCTTTAGAAGAATGTGTGCGAGGTGAATAATCTTTGTTTTTCTTTACGTGTCTTTAAGTCTTTTTTATTTGTAGAATGATTATGTACATTGTCGGCGACGATGGTAATCCTGGTTTAATTCACACGAAGTGAAGAACACGATTTCAATAAACGAGGCACGTCGCCTCATCGTTCTGTAGTTGTCTCAACCTTGGCCGAAATTGCCCAGTTGGTTCAGGACAATATTCGGGCTGTAGATTATCATCAGAGACATTTAAATTATACCAATACTCATTTGTCTCATTAAAATCTAAGTTTACATACCTTTGTTGACTGAAGGTCACCAAGTTAGATCGACCAACTACCGTTTTGCACCAGTATTAAGTGTAGTACACTTTATCAGGTTTATATAAGTAACTTAACTTCTGTTTAGTATAGTTTGTTTATAGGTGGCGATAAAAAGAAATGGCACTATCATCAAAGATCACGATCCTTGTTATTTAGGTAACGTACCAAGAGAAATAATTGTCTCCCGAACTTGTAAATTGCGCATCAATTAATCCAAGCGGTGAATGCAAGAAGTGCACTGCAGATATCAAGTTCACATGCACATTTACTATGTCACAGAAACTTTCAATAAATTAGAAGACGAAACGGTGAAAAGTTCAATTGTTTCGAAGAACAAGCTTTGGCAGGTGCCCAAAGATTAACGTTAAAAATGAATCAACGTTTGTCGTCTCAACAGAGAAAGAGACGCTATTATAAAACAACAGCCAAGTTTGCTTGTTTCTTGAAGACGAACGCAATTGCGCCATAACGATGCCTACGAAGCGCATACAAAAAGTACCTCATCGATAGGTATGTAAAATTACATCATTAAACACTCTCATACAATAGTTTTCAGAGAAAATCTATGGGCGGTTATGATGTTTAAATGATTAAGCAATTGGAGAGGATGTTAAGAGAGTACACTGAAGAGAAAACGGCAATTATGAATGCAATATCACAAGCTAAAGAGAATACTACCGTCATCAAAGCGGACGATATTTTCGACGCAATTTTAGGTCTTATATTCTCAAATATATTTGGAGATAAAATCAGAGAACTTTTTGAAGCCCAAAAACCGTGCTCGCAAAGATGAAAATAAAGTCAATTTAACGAATTTGTTTTTGAGAGTGCCACAAAAATGCTCAATCGCGTGGAAGGAGACGTAGAGGTAGACGCGGACGCCTCATTATAACGAAAGAAATTTAATTTCCCCCCCAAAATTTTCATCAAACATTGTCCTAACGAAGTGTACGGACTGATTCATTTTTATACAAGGTGCTTCTAATCAAGATCCACGTGGTAGAGTCAATATAACGGTTTATCAGTCGCATGAAAGAGATGATTGAACTATTTCAGAATTATGAACCAAGTCATAGTCGCTGGACTTCACCAATTCTTAATTTGAATCCAATTCCACCTTTCCACCATCTTACCATTCAGCAGTCGGAAGGAGAACAACAACACAGACAGTTTCGAGGAAGTTATGCAGGAATACATCACATCAACCTCATCGTCACATTCAACGGCAGCGTGGTAGACGTGCACATAGTAGGGATCCTAAATATACTAAAAATAAACACAACCTAATGCTAGTAGCTCTTCCGATTCAGATTCTGAAACTGATTATTTTAGTTCAACTGATAGCCGTAACTAATCTGGGTGAATTTGTAATAAATATATTTTACTAAAGCTTAGTTTATTATTACCAAAGGTAACTTTAAAATAACAATATACCGCTTCCATCTGCCTAATTACTTTTTCGGCATTACCTACTGTGTAGAATATTTTTAAATTATTTTAGTTATGGCCAATTTATACATTAACGTCTTTATTTTTTTTTTTATAACATTTTGACATCTAAATCAATTTTCAATATAACCAGCTGTTGCTAACCTTTGTCTCAAAATTTAAATTATCAGTAGGATTTTTCTATTTCTATGGCTTAACTCAGGAGTTTGATGGTTTGCCAGTATACTTGAGTTTTCATAGATGATAATCTTGGTTATTCTTCACTGCATTCATGTTCTTCCTTTCAACAACACTGTCTATTCGTGGTCGCACTTTAAACACGGTATTTCAGACTCAAAGTTTGCTTATTTTCTGAATTCAGCTTATCTTCAGTTTGAAGAAAGATTTTATTTTTTTGAAATAAAATTTTCTTGTGGCGACGGTTTTTCTGTTTTCTGTACTCGTTTTTGAAGTTCTTCGTCTGGGTACGTTGACTGTAGTTGTTTTGTCAAGCACATCCTGTTGAAGAGTCTTTTTGAGGATGTAGGCAAAGTTTTTACCAACCGATTGCATTTGTTGTAGATAGTAGTGAGAATGAGTGTAGAGGTAGCAGTCAGTGTGCGTCGGTTTCTTTGTATATCATGGTTCAAGCTACCGTTTTCTTTCTTTTTATTAGACATCTATGAATAGCAATTTTGGCTTCCGCTTCCATTGTCAATCTAATTTTTAGATAAAATTTTTTGTGATGCAGGAACGCGTGGAGTCGTAGGTCAGCATGTAAAGGTGTCGTCTAAGTATCATAACCACGACCTGGCTTGTGGGCAATTTGTTGATTGCATATCCTTTTCGCTTTCCTAAAGCTCAAAAATATTATACTCGCCTAAGAGTTGTTATCACTGTTTGGCTAGATATTTTGTCAGCGCTGTGCATAGTTCAATTCAACTGACAATAGATCTGAGAAGAGTTTCTTCCTTACACACTTTCAGGACATCTTCAAGATTTTTTCTGGGTATAATAAGCTAAAGTAAAGTTTTATTTTATCAAACTCAAAAGTTACTAACTGATGATGTTTTTCACCGGTAGTTTATTCGGTCCAATGGCCAAGTTAAACCGTTTGTTTGGGCAGTTTAAATGAAGTGTCCTCAAGATGATAACTAGACAGATTGTAAACCATCGTGATTGTTTCTGGTTCTTATGTGTTTATCTTCTGTCTGTTCCTCTAGACCCTAGATTCCCAAAGTGGTCCAGGTGGACCCTCAGTCCCCGGGAGCCCGATAGGGGTCTCTGCTTGCGTGGAAAAATGGGGTCCACAACTCGTTAACGGGGGTCCTATAAAAATGTATTAGGTGATCCCTTGTAGGACATTTGCGAACAATGACTTGACTTCTTCTATGAATATAGGAAGACAATATTATAAGAAGCTCAGCAATTGTTTTTGTAAGAACTTGCATATTCCATATTCAGAAAGAGCGTGTCAAGACTCGCCGATGCCGCGCCGCCCGCCCGCCTAGTTAAAGTCGTGTCTGAACTTGCATGAACTTGTTGGATTTTTCTTTAATATAAATACGAATGCGAATGATAAACATTACTCAGTTGTTTCCGGAATTTCAAAAAGAAAGTGTACCTATATAAGTGTTCACCAGTGACGGAAGTAGTTTTCAGACTTTTGAAAATTAAAGTGAATTGATATTATTGTTTGCCAGTGTTGGAAAAGTAAGTACCTACCTATCTATTTGTTAGCAACTTGTATCTTAAAAGCCATTTCTATTATGTTTGTTAAATCATTTTAAGATTACTTAACAAACATTTTTTTCATATTTACAGGTAAGTAATTGATACGAAACATGGCTGAATCTAAGAAGAAGTGTCGACAGTACAGTGTTGAATATTTGAAATTTGGTTTTCTTCCATCAAATACAGACAAGCGATTGCCCATGTGTCTTTTATGCAACAAAGTCTTGAGCAATGACTCTATGAAACCATCGAAGCTGGAAGATCATCTAAGAAGGTGTCATCCTGACAAAATAGGTAAGGATTTGAAATATTTCCAACATTGAAGGAAAAGTATGAAAGAGACCCACCGTGCATAGTATGTTCGCTTCAACGTCTGAAAGCAACGACGATGGCTTGCGGGCATCTTACAATATCTCATTACTTATAGCAAAATCTGGGAAACCGCATACCATTGGAGAGGAGTTAATTTTGCCTGCTGTTGAAGAGGTCTTAAAACTGTCCTGCACAAATCTTCATTTGACATACTTAAAAGAATTCCTTTGAGTAACAACACTGTACAAAGACGTATTGATGAAATGAGCTCTGATGTTGAAAGTTTCTTGTGTAATTATCTGCAAACAACTCATTTTTCTATTCAACTGGACGAGTCAACTTTACCTGGCAATGAAGCATTATTATTGGCATATGTTCGATTTATCAAAGGCGAACAAATGTTTGAAGAGTTACTATTCGCGAAAACTTTGAAGACTGACACTAAAGGTGAATCAATTTTAATGTTCTGAATGATTTTTTACGGAAAAATCAATTGCATTCACAAACATTATTTCGGTGGCAACAGATGGAGCTCCTGCCATGGTCGGGCGATATCGTGGGTTTATAAGTCATCTTAAAAGGATTATACCAGAGGTAATTGCAATTCACTGTGTCATCCACCGACAACATCTAGTAGCGAAAAATTGAGTGATAGATTGCACCAAGCGCTTCAATTTGTGATTAATGCAGTTAACAAAATAAGAAGCAATGCATTAAATACGCGCTTATTTGCACAGTTGTGCGAAGAAAATGATGAGGACTTCCAACGATTGCTGCTACATACCGAAGTACGCTGGTTGTCGAAAGGTGCATGTCTATCAAGATTCTATTTGCTTTTCGACTCTGTTTTAGAGTTTCTGAACACTAAAGATCCTGTTTTAAAAGAAAACCTCATGAATTTCAAAGCAGACATTGCGTATTTGACAGATTTGTTCAAAAATTCAATGACCTCAACCTACAGTTACAAGGGGACAGCCTCAATTTGATAAAAACAAAGAGTGAAATTTCAGCTTTTCTTGGTAAACTGAAACTTATGAAGCAAAATATTGGTCGACGTGAATTTTCCCAGTTTCCAAATTTATCGCAGGTAGAATGCCTCGACGAAGATATTCAGACGTATGTTCAACATTTGATTGCCCTGTATGATGATTTTAAAATCAGATTTGAAGACATTCTGTCGATGGATATACCACCATGGATAATAAATCCATATGATGAAACTGAAGTGGAAAATGTGGTACTGCAAGAAGAGCTACTCGAGCTTAGCACTAATGAGGAGCTCAAAGTAGCATTCAAAAGAGGGTATCAATCATTTTGGCTGCAGGCACAAATACCTGAAAAATATCCAGGACTGTGGGGAATTGTGCAAAAATTTCATAGCGTTTCCTTCGTCATATCTTGTCGAACGCAGTTTTAGTGCCGTAACAAACTTGTTGACAAAAAACGGAGCAGATTAAATATTACAGAGCGAGGAGATTTACGGTTATACTTAACTAAACTCAAGCCAAATATTGATAATTTGCTGTCAATTCACCAAGTACATCCCCCCCATTAAAATTATAACTAGATTTATCATCAGATTCAATGATTAATCTGACTGTTTTTAAAATAATAATCATTATTAGTTTTGATGTTAAATTTTGATTCTACTAAGACTGTTATAACAACATAATTAAAAGTGTAGTAATTTTTGTGTTTGAATAAATAGCTACAAAACAAGAAAATATTTATTTTTACTTTTACCACTCCGAAGTGGGAGATTATTGGTTTCTTGTACTGTGAGTCAATCTTAGAATACAAAAAGTAAAGTAGGAATCCAACTGTTGGATGAAGACGCTTTTTAGACTGGCTTTGAAACTTAGCTTGAATGACAATACTCACAGCATAATCAAAGCAATATAAATTCTCACCTTTTTTCGAAAACTTTCAACTCATAGTTGATTGAAAAATAGCCACAACACAGATTTACATAGACATATACTTTTTCGGGTTTTGGAAGTAAGTTAGTAAATGTAATAGCTGCAGGGGGTCCACCAGATCCAGCAAAATGTTTAAAGTGGTCTATGAGAAAAAGTATGGGAACCTCTG